>WNHD01000180.1:0-46698 GCA_011057455.1 Ganaspis sp. Gsp50 | reverse complement strand
TAAAATATGTTGAAGTCATTTTAAGTATATTTAAATTCTAGAGAAAATTATTTTTAAATAACTTGAATTAATTCAAAAGTAATTGAAATTCTTACAAAATATTGTAAAATTATTTTTTTAATTAAAAAGAATATTAAAAAATATCATCGAAATTGTTATACTTTCGCATGAAAATCATAGATAACTCATAGAATTTTGTTTTGAAATATTTTAATGTAATTTTGAGTATTTTGAAGTAGTCTGATGTATTTTAAAGTAGTTTCAAGTGTTTTGAAATGTTTTTTACATTTTACATATTTTAAAGTATTTCAAAATATTTTGAAGCATTGGGGAGAATTTTGAAATATTTTATAGTCATTTTAGGTATTTTGAAATATATACCTATTTATTTACTTATTTATTTATTTATATTTATATTTATATAAACAATAAAAATATTTATTACATATTTTCTCAAATTTTCTAATTTTTCAAATTTCTCTTTTTCAGCTCAATGAAACAAAATTTGGTCGTTTTTCTTGCGGACATGTATAACGCTCTGGAGCTAAATTCAGCAGAGTGCGTACGATATCCTGGAAAAGAAAGAGCACATCAATTTTCAGATGGTATGTTTGTTTCTTAATCTCAAGGGATTATTTGTTTAAAAAAACAAATGTAAATCTCTTTGCTATTAATGCAAAATTGCAATTATTCATCTTTCTTTTATAAATAATGTGTATATTACGCTGGAGCTAAATCTTCTTCTTTTTTTTTTTTTTTTAAATGAACAATTAGAAGCAAAAATATTCGGTGGTGGTAAAGACTGGTGAAGGCTACTGCATGTTTTTTTTCTTCTTTTTGAAAAAACAAAAAAAATGAAAAATGCCCCACCTTTTCTGTAATTTATTTCTTTTCTTATTATTTCATTCATGGAATTCTGTTTTAAGGGCAGAACAATCAATCCGTTTCTTGGGAAAAAATTTTGTTTCTCTCTTGAAATTTTCTTTCTTGTTTACCTTTTTGAAATTTTCTTTCTTGGAATTTTCTTTCTTGTTTACCTTTTTGAAATTTTCTTTTTTGAAAATTACCTTTTTGACATTTTCTTTCTTGGAATTTTCTTTCTTGGACTTTTCTTTCTTGAAATTTATTTTGAAATTTTCTTTCTTGGAATTTTCTTTCTTGAAATTTTCCTTTTTGAAATTTTCTTTCTCGTCCCGCATTCTTTCGTTTTCAACGATTGTCTGCACTTAAAACGGCGTCATGCTTCTTTTCAGTGTCGATACGCACATTCTTCGGGCGATTATTGCATACCCACCACAAAACATATCGACTCTTGAATTCTAATTCAATTTAAATCCAAGTAAAATCTGCTTGACTGAAAGAAAAAAGATTTAAATGGAAAAAAAGTCAATTTAAATTAAAGTAAACAGATTTAAATAAAAAAAAGAGAATTAAATGCAAGAACAAAAATAAAAAACAAAAGCAAATTCTAGAAAAAAAGATTTAAATGACAAACTAGAGATTTAAATGCAAAGAAATACAAGAAAACAAGATTTAAATGAAAAACTAGAGATTTAAATGCAAAAGACTGAAATACAAGAAAACAATATTTAAATGAAAAACTAGAGATTTAAACGCAAAAGATTTACAAGAAAAAAGAGATTTAAATGCAAGAACGATTTGTGCGATTTTCTTTTATATAAATTACATTTGTTCTATAAAAATTGTTAAAAATTTTTTTTACAAATTTTTTTCTACAAAAATTGTTATGAATTGTTTTTTACAATATTTGTTCTACAAAAATTGTTACGAATTTTTTTTTTATAAAATTTTCTGTACAAAAATTGTTATAAATTGTTTTTACAATATTTTTTGTACATGAATTGTTACAAATTTTTTTTTCACAAAATTCTTTGTACATAAATTGTTATAAATTTTTGTTTGCAAATTTTTTTAATGCAAAAAAAAATGGATAAAGGGGAGAAAAAAAGTATAAAAATAGGGCTGACTCGACAAGGTTCCGAAAATTTGTAATATTTGTTTTTCTGGCAAAATCTTCGTTGATGCTTGCCAACAACGCTAATCCTCGTCTTCTTCATCTTCCTCTTTGATCAACTTGTGATTCTGATACGGTGCGGGTGACAATAATTACCCCGGTGCAGCCTGCCCGCGCAATATTCATGGCGTAGCTCATAAACGAAGCCTGCCGCAGTCTGTCACTCCGATTCCGGATCTGAGAAGCAACCTCTCCGTGTCCGCGCCAGGTTTCACAGGTATCAACACCTTTCGAAAAAAAAGAAAAAAGAAAAAAAAACACCTGAAAATAAAACAGACTTGAAATAAAAAAGACACCAATTGTCTCATGTTTGCCTCCTTGAATTAAAATTCAAAGCAAATCGATATACAGGAGCATTGGTCATTTTGTGTCCATTTCCAATTTTGAAATATTTTTTCTCTTTTGTGTCTTGCGATAATAATGTGTAGTAATAAGAAGAATAATTGTAATAATAGTATCAATTATAGATATGAATTTATCAGGCGGTTGTTTTTTAATTAAGTCAAGGGATCCATATTTTTGACTTAATTAATAGAAATGATTGATTAATAAATAAATATAATAAAATTATTAATTTAATTAATTAATAAACGTAATTAATAAAAATAATAATAATAAATAAGGGGTCGTCCACATATTACGTGATACGAATTTCGGTAATAATAATAAAAAATAATAATTATATTCGTAAAATTAAAGACTGCAGGGATCACAGATCGTGCCCTTTTTTACATAATCCACTTTTTTCCCACTTTTTTACCTTCCTAAGAATTAACGAAATTTTTCTAAGAAAATTCCCTGAAACGCCTAAAATCAAGTATTTTTCCCCCTATTTTTTAATAAGTATTTTTTTTCTATAATTTTTCAAAAATAATACGAAAGAATACTTCAAAATATTTCAAAATATTTAAATATACTTAAAATTACTTGAAAATATTTCCAAATACTTTCCAAGACTTCAGAATATTTTGAAATCCTTTAAAATATTTTAAAACATTTAAAATTACTTATAAACTATTCCAAGAATTTTCCAATACATCGAAATATTATAAAATACTTTAAACAAAAGTTAAAAATACTACAAATTATTTTTATGTATTTGAAAATAATTTAAAATACTTCAGTCTACTTAAAAGTACTTAAAGGTACTTTAAAATATTGAAAACTACTTAGAACTACTTTAAAATACTTCAGAATACATCAAAATAATTTAAAATACTTCAAAATACTTTAAAATAATTAAAAATACTTTAAAATAATTAAAAATACTTTAAAATAAATAAAAATACTTTAAAGTACTTAAAAGTACGTCAAAATATTCAAACATTCTTCAAAATTTTTAAAAATATTTAAAATACATTAAAATCCTTTATATTATTTTAAAAGACATCAAAATATTTAAAGATATTTATAAATAGTTCAAATTTTTTAACAATATTAATATTTTAAGTTTTAAATAAGGTTTAAAAATATTTTAAAAGTATTTAAAATACTTCAAAATACTTTAAAACACTTTATATTATTTCGGAATATTTACAAAAATTTCTTAATACATTAAAATATTTTAGAATACTTCAAACAACACCTATAAAAATACTTCAAATTATTTTTCTATATGTAAACATACATAAAATTCTTCAGTATACTTAAAAATACTTAAAGTTACTTTAAAATATTAAAAAATACTAAAAAGTACTTTAAAATAATTTAAAAGACTTGAAAATGTTGGAAAATGTTGGAAATATTTATAAATATTTAAAATTACTTCAAAATACTTAAAAGTACTTTAAAATAGTTCAAAATATTTAAATACGCTTAAGATTATTTCAAAATATTTACAAAAATTTCTTAATACATCAAAATATTTTAAAGTACTTCAAACAACACTTAAAATACTACAAATTAATTTTCTATATTTAAAAATACTTTAAAATATTTTAGTATTCTTAAAAATACTTAAAGTTACTTTAAAATATTGAAAAATACTTAAAACTACTTGAAATTACTTTAATATACTTAAAAATACTTGAGAATACTTAAAAATATTTAAAATTACTTTAAAATACTTAAAAATACTTCAGAATACTTGAAAATATTAAAATTACTTTAGAATACTTTAAAATACTTGAATATATTTAAAATTACTTAATAATACTCTAAAATACTTCAGAATACTTAAATTTATTACAAAATTCTTGAAAATATTTAAAATTACTTAATAATACTTTAAAATACTTCAGAATACTTAAAATTATTACAACATTCTTGAAAATATTTAAAATTAGTTTCAAATACTGTAAAATACTTGAATATATTTAAAATTACTTTAAAATACTGTAAAAAACTTGAATATATTTGTAATTACTTTAAAATACTTAAAAGTATTTGAAATTACTTTTAATTACTTCAAAACACTTAAAACTACTTGAAAATACTCCAGACTGCTTCAAAATTCTTAAAAATATTTAGAAATGCTTTAAATTACTTTTAAGTATTTTCGAATACTTCCCAGTACTTCAAAATATTTAAAGATACTTCAAAATAGTTCAAGTTTTTAAAAATTATTATATTTTAAGTGTTAAATAAGGTGCAAAAAGAATTTAGAATATTTTAAAATATTCTTAAAGTATTTAAAATACTTCAGATTACTTTAAAGTGATTCATAATGTTTTTTTGTTACATAAACCCTGTATTCAATAAGATTCTTGAACTTCAAAGTATCTGAAAATACTTAAAAGTCTTCAAAATATTTTAAAATACTTAAAACTACTTTAAAATATTTCAGACTACTTCAAAATACTTAAAATTACTTAAAAATACTTAAAAAATATATCCAAACGCTTTCCAATGTTTCAAAATATTTTAAAATACTCCAATATATTTAGAAAATACTTAAAAATTTATTAAATAATGCGCAATAATTAATAACAGCAAATTAAAATTATAATAAACTTGGGTGTCGTCAACCAGGGTAATTACAAATGAAACAAAGCTTAAGAAAAACGGCAATTTTATCATTTTAGGCTTGACAAAAATGCGGCGTTTTATGTAATTATTTGTAAATTAATAATAATTGTTTTGGACACACTTCTGAAGGTTTTCTCCAAGTTTTCTTAAAAACAAGAATTTTTTGTCTGCGTTATAATTCTTTAAAATTTCATTATCAAATTACCCCATACTTTGGGTAATTAGGCAATAAATTCACGTGAAAAAAAATAACGACTCTGAAATTAATTAAGTAATTAAAATATGTAAAAAATAATATTAATTTAAATTTAAATTTATTCAAAATGCAGTTAAATTCATTTTATTTAAAATTGTACAATTTAGGAAATTAAGAATAATTATTATGAGTTTACAACTTTAGAGGGAAATGAAATAGGGAAATGAAAAAGGGAAATGAAAAAGGGAAATGAAAAAGGGAAATAAAAAAGGGAAATGGAAAAAGGAATTGAAAAAGGGAAATTAAAAAGTGAAATCAAAAAGGGAAATGAAAAAGGGAAATGAAAAAAAGAATTGAAAAGGGGAAATTAAAAAGTGAAATGAAAAAGGGAAATGAAAAAGGAAAATGAAAAAGGGAAATGAAAAAAAGAATTGAAAAAGGTAAATTAAAAAGTGAAATGAAAAAGGGAAATAGAAAAGAGAAATAAAAAAGGGAAATACAAAATGGAAATGAAAAAGGGAAATAGAAAGTGGAAATAAAAAAGGAAAATAGAAAGGAGAAATGAAAAAGAAAAATGGAAAGGGGAAATGAAAAAGAAAAATGAAATAAAAGAAAAATTAAAGTGTACTGAAATGCAATAAATATTCTTTTCTATTTCCGAGCGAAAAGGATTTAAAAAAACATTGAATTGAGAAAAAATCTTTTTTAATTGGAATAATGGTTTCGGTGTTGATTTACAAAATAGATTGCATGAATTTTTTTTACTGTTGTTAATTTTATATTGAAAAATAAAACACTGCGAAATTCACGCTTTTGGCTTGTCGATTGTTTGGATTTTAATTTTCTGTTTTTGCACGATTTTCTGTTTCGCATGTTTCAAGTCGAAACGAAATTTTCTTGCACTCGATGAGGTACACTCCATTTTTTGTTGGATTATTATTCTTTTGCGATTTATTGTCCCTTGTGGGATTTTTGTGTTGATCAATTTTTTTCTTTCCCTCTCCTTCAAAACTGTCTTCTTGGATAACAAAATTTTTTATTTAACTCTTTTATTACTAATTCTAACAGCAAATGGGTCGCATATTTTTTCTAAAAATGTTAATTGCTACTCTTTCTATTTGGCAAAAAGTAGTTTTTTAATACACTTTTTTTAATATTTAATTTGTGTGTTTTTTTTTTATTATTTTGAATTATTAGAGAAAATATAAATGATTGAAACGACACTTTCAAAAAATTGAAATTTAAAATTTAAGTTTTTTACATTCTCAATAATGAGAGTGTTTTTTAAATAATTAAATAAATGTTTTGAATATACGGCAAAATTATTATAATTATTATGATAAAATATATTTACAAAAAAAAGGCATTTTATGAATTATGTTTTATGCAAATTTTAAAATATAAAAACTATGTTGATCCTTTTTTCTTCCTTATAGAGGAAGCATTGTAATTGTAACGATTTTCGATTTTTAGTTTGTGTTTTTTTCTTTGCATTAACTGCAATAATATAAAATAATAAATTGCAATAATTGGTGACTATAAGTTATTAATTACTAACAATTATTTAACGATTTTTTACATTTCATAAATTAGCACTTTTGACATTTGAATTGAATAGAGAATAGTAAATTCAATTTTAAATACAAAAATCTGACTTTCAAGTTTAATGCCTTGAAATTTGAATTAAAATGTACTTTTTGGATTTTGAAATTTATTTATTAATTATACGTTTAATTATATTGCGGGGGGAATTGTAATTTAAATTGTAAATAGAATTGTAAATAGAATTTTAAATAGATTTTTAAACAGATTTGTAAATAGATTTGTAAATAGAATTGTAATTTGAATTGTAAATGGAATTGTAAGTAGAATTGTAATTTGAATCGTAAATAGAATTGTAAATAGAACTTTAATTTCAATTGTAAATTGAATCGCGAATTGAATTGTAATTTGAATTGAAAGTGGAATTGTAAATAGAATTTTAATTTCAATTGTGAATTTAATCGCGAATAAACTTGTAACTTGAATCGTAAATAGAAAATTGTAAATAGAATTCTAATTTCAATTGTGAATTTAATCGTGAATGAAATTGTACTTTGAATCGTAAATAGAATTGAAATTTTAATAGCGAATAGAATTGTAATTTGAACCGTAAATAAAATTGTAACTTGAATTTTAAAATATAATCGTATTAAATTTCGAATTTTTACTACCGAATTTTCTTTATTTTGTTCTCTAGTTTTTTTTTTTTTAGTAGTTTTCCTAAAGTAAATAAATTTCCTGTGTGAAAATTTGTGAGAAGCACTAACGTTTTTATTTTGTTTCAATTAAAATTTTGTAGACTAGAAAGAAAAAGTGCTCTTTTTTTCAAACCATAAAATTATTTAATTAACTGTCTATTTATCTTTTTAGTTCCAAAGCCAATGATAGCCATGACAGTGAAAAAGTCCCAGTCTTTGCAACAAACTGCCGAGAGCCATTCTTTTCAAGACAGGTTTGTTTGAAAAAATTTTCATCTTAAATTAAGACAAAAAAGTCTCTTCGTTTTTTACTCTCTTTACTTTTTTTTCTAACTCTTTTAACTCTTGTTCTTTTTTTAATTTTAATTAATTTATTTATTTATCTATTTATTTATTATACAAAATTTACGAGGCTGATTTGTCCCTTTTTATTTTTTAAACATTTATTATTAATTATTATTAATTATTTTTATGTTTATTAGTATTTTTGTGTTCATTAGTATTTTTTTGTTCATTAGTATTTTTGTGTTCATTAGTATTTCTTTTTTAAATATTTTTATATTTATTTTTATTATTTTTTTATCACTTGTAGTTCTTTTTGAGTTTTTTTTAGTATTTTTGTGTTCATTAGTATTTTTTTTGTAAAATATTTTTATATTCATCAGTATTTTTATTAGTTTTTTTATTTGTTTATTATTAGTAGTTCTTTTTGAGTTTTTTTAAAAGTATTTTTGTGTTTATTAGTATTTTTGTGTCCATTGGTATTTTTGTGTTTATTATTAATATATATTTTTATATTCTTCAGTATTTTTATGTTAATTAATGTTTATATTTTTGTATTATTAGTAGTTTTTTTTATTATTAGTTTTATTATTCGTTTTTTTTTTATTTTTTTATTATTAGTTTTTCTTTTATTTTTTTATTAGTGTTTTTGTGTTTATTATTAGTTTTTTTATTAGTATTTTTGTGTTTATTATTAATATTTTTATATTCTTCAATATTTTTATGTTTATTAGTTTTTTATATTTTTGTATTTTTATTAGTTATTTTTTATTATTAATTTTATTATTAGTTTCTTTTATTAGTTTCTTTTATTAGTTTCTTTTATTAGTTTTTTTATGTTAATCAGTATTTTAATTATAATCCGTTTTTTTATGTTAATTAGTATTTTTATTAATATTTTTATCACCATAAGTATTTTATTGTTATTTTCCTGAATATTTAATGAAAAAAACACGCAATTTTTAATTTTTTATTTACCCATTTTATCAAATTCCTTTCTTTTTCTAATTTTTATTATCTTTAATCCGTTTCTATTCACTTTGACTCTTAATTGATTAATGAATTATCAATAACTAAAAATTACCAATTTTTTTTCAAAATTAACATTTTCTTAAAAATTAATATTCTTTTTTCATTCGCAGAAGAGGTGAGGAAAGTTTCGTGGTCCATAGAGGAAAAGGTGTTCCAACCTTGAGCTCCGTTGCAGACGAAAAAATCGTCTCTAGAGCAGAAGCCGCAGGTCGGCCTAGTAATTGGGAAGATCAACGAAGAAGCTCCTACGGAGGCAGAAGATCCAGACGAAACAGCGTCTCCGATGATTCTCAACTGACAATAGAAAATTTTGGCGGATCGCAGGTACACTTCTTTTCAAAATACGCAAACTTTTTCACTTTTTTTCCATTTTTTTTTATCACAAATTCTTTTTTTCAATTTTTTTGATCACAAATTCTTTTTTTCTATTTTTTATCACAAATTCATTTTTTCTATTTTTTATCACAAATTCTTTTTTTCTATTTATTTATCACAAATTCTTTTTTTCTATTTTTTTACCACAAATTCTTTTTTTCTATTTTTTGTCACAAATTCTTTTTTTCTATTTTTTTATCACAAATTCTTTTTTTTAATTTATTTGCTCAATTCTCTCAATTGATTTCAATTTAACTTTCTTATTATTCTTATTTAACTTTCTTTCTAATGTTTCTTTCTATGTTAGCTGTTTTTTATATTATATTATTTATTATTATTTTTTAAAAATATTTTTTATATAAAAAAATACGTTGGTTAATAAATCTTAAACACTTTCGTGTCTTATTTTTGTATTATTCTTCTATGAAAGGGTTCTCTTTTTATTTCCTTACCTCCCGTTTGTAATTTTTTGATTTATTTTATTTCTTAATGATAAACGGACAAAAATGCACCCATTAGAGAGTTAAATAAAAGAATAAATACAAATAAATGCAAATGAATATAAATGAATACAAATAAATACAAATGAATACAAATGAATACAAATAAATACAAATAAATACAAATAAATACAAATAAATACAAAAATACAAATAAATACAAATAAATACAAAAATACAAATAAATACAAATATAAATAAATAGAAATAAAAATAAATAGATAAATAATAAATAAAAATACAAATTAATCAAAATTGTACAACTTTGCAGGACAATATTCACAATTTTGGAAGGAATCCAGACAAGGAGGTGGCAGTTCACGTGGGGAGACGAAACACGACGGAGCCGACGCTTCCGGCGCGCTCGAGTGTTCAGGACGTTTACGGAAGTGGAGTTCAGTTGATTTTGGCTGACAATGGTTACGGGAATGAAGAGCCGCCACCTCGGCTCAGGAGACACGCTTCTAACACGAGTCTCGACACGAGTGTGGCAATTAAAAGTGTCCTGCATTGCAGCGAGAATGACAAGATTGACGGGGACGCGACAAAGCTGGCGAGTTTCGCCAATTTGAATCGGCAAGGCTCAGAGAAGGGAATTAACTTCACCTACACGGAACAGGAAAGAGACGAGGCTCTCGCTAAGTCGAATCTTGCCAATAAAAAACACGGACAAACTAATGGCAATGGCCTCGCTGAAAAGAAAACGACTTTTGCCACTCTGCCAAATACCACCACCTGGCAACAACAGAGCAATCAGCAAAATCAACAGAGTGAAAATCAATCTTTGGGTTTGTGTTATTTTGCCATCAATTCATTAGTTTTCATTTGTTTCGTCGTTAATTTTTAAATGATAATTAAATGTTTTGATGAAATTGAGATCAGGGGGTGTCTACTAAACTGGGAGAATTATAAAAATGGGAAATGGTCGGGGAGAAAAATACATTTTTTGGGATTTAGATTTTTTCGAATTTAGAAAAATGGAGAGAGAAATTTAATGGTGATGAAACAGTGGATTTTTAAAAATCTTGGTATTTGAGAGTAAAGCGAAATATATTAGAATATTTTAATAGATATTACATTAAAATATTCTAATAGATATTGTGCTAGAATATTCTAATGGATATTACTTTAGAATATTTTAATAGATATTACATTAAAATATTCTAATAGATATTGTGCTAGAATATTCTAATGGATATTACTTTAGAATATTCTAATAGATATTATGTTAGAATTATATTTAGAAATTTCATAGTTTCTTTTTTGTATTGCTTATTTAATTAAGAAATTGCAGTAGATATTTTTTTAATTAAACGTATTCCTATGTTTACTAAATTAGACTGGAATTTGTTATTTTTGTTTATAATAAAAGGAAAACATAATTTTTTCAATCAGGAATAACCGAGAAATGATTGGAAATTTAAGAAGTAAAATTTAGTAGACACCTTGGATTAATTAAAAAATAACGAAACACTCTTCTTTGGAATTTTGAAATGCGTGGATTTAAAATGAAAGAGCTAAAATATCATGTGTAAATAAATGTATAAATAAATGAATGAGTAATTAAACGAATAAATGAATAAATAAATGAATGAGTAATTAAACGAATAAATGAATAAATGAATAAATAAATGAATAAATAAATGTATAAACAAATGAATGAGTAATTAAACGAATAATTGAATGAATAAATATATGAATAAATGAATGAATAAATAATTGAATAAATGAATGAATAAATAAATGAATAAATAAATGAGTGAATAAATGAAGACATGGAAAAACTGGAATTCTCATGTATGTATTTTATTTCTCATGGAATCATGAAAATCTCATTGAATTTTTATTTATACTACGAAAATTAATTTTTTCTATTTAATGTATTTACTTCATGATGTTTATTAAGTTTTAACAAAATTAATAATATAATTTTTTTACAGTAAAGAACTTCAAAATAGTACTAGAAAATATTTAAAAATACTTAATATTTTTATAAAATATTCCAAAATACTTCAAAATTGTTCAAAATATTTAAGAATATTTATAATTAGTTTAATATATTGTTTATTGTAAACGGATCAAATGGCATTAAAATTATACGTCAAGACATTAAAATTACTTTCAAATTTTTCCAAATTTTAAATTAATTCCTACACTTAAAAATACTACAAAATAATTAAATATACTTAAAATTACTTTAGATTTCCCAAATTCTTTCTAATGTTTCAAAATATTTAAAATTACTCTAGACTATTTCAAAATATTTAAAAAATACCTTAAAATATTTAAATACTCTTAAAATTACTCTTAAAATACTTTAAAAGACTTCAAAATATTCCAAAGTATTTCAAAATTTTAGTATTTTTTAATATTTTAAAAGTATAATATTTCAGACTACTTCAAAATACTTCAAAATACTTCAAAATATTTAAAAATTCTTTAAAATATTTAAAAAATGCTTTAAATTACTTTAAAATTTTTTCAAATAGTTCCCAATAATTCAACATATTCTTAAATACTTAAAAATATATAAAAACACTTGAAAATATATAAAAACATTTTAAAATACTACAAAATATTTAACTATACTTATAATTACTTTGAAATACTTCAAGAAATTTCAATATATATAAAATTACTTAAAATTACTTTAAACATTTTTCAAATACTTTACAATACTTACAAATATTTTGCAATACTTTCCAATACTTCAAAATATTTAAAAGCTCTTAAAAAAACTACAAAATTTTTAAATATACTTAAAATTACTTTCAAATACTTTTAACTGCTTCAGAATATTTAAAAATACTTAAAATTACTTTAAAATTTTTCCGAATACTTCCGAATACTTAAAAATATTTAAAAACATTTGAAAATACTTAAAATTACTTTAAATTTCTTCCTAATACTTACCAATACTACAAAATATTTTAAAATACTTCAAAATATTCAAAAATACTTAAAATTATTTTAAAATACTTTAAAATATTCAGAAATACTTCAAATTATTTTAAAATACTGTAAAATGCTTCGTATTTCTTGCAAATACTAAAAAAGACTTCAAAATATTTAAAAATTGACTTGTTCATTCTGGAATTATATCATTAATTGTTGAAATTTTTAAGTATAAATCCTTTTTTCAGACGATGTGACCAGTAACACTGTGATGGCGTCGCAATTAAATAACATTAGACTGAAATTAGAGGAAAAGCGACGTCACATTGAAAATGAAAAAAGGCGAATGGAGATTGTCATGTCGAAACAAAGGCAAAAAGTCGGAAAAGCCGCTTTTCTTCAAGCCGTCACCAAGGTATTATTTATTTTTTCTTTTAAAAAAAATCTCTTTTTTTTAGTAATTTTGCTTCCTTACAGAGGAAGCATTCTAATTGTGACGATTTTCGATTTTTAAATATATATAATACAGGTTTTACATCCAGGTTTTTTCATATTGAATATAAATCAGGAATTCTGGATTAAATAAACATAATGTTTTTTAATCCAGAATTATTCCTGATTTATAAATCAGGAAATATAAATCGCGAATATAAATCGGGAATAATTCTGGATTAAATAAACGTAATGTTTTTTAATCCAGAATTATTCCTGATTTATATTTTCCTGATTTATATTATCCTGATTTATATTACATTTTAAATTTATCATTAATTTCAGAATTGTAATTAAAAATTTGTACATTGTTATAATATATTTTTCATTGCGTTGTGTTTCTTTAGACACTTCGGTATTTTCCAAGTTTCGAGTTTTTTATTGCATGCATGTTAATTTTGTGTATTTATAGTGTTTATGGTTTTTTACACTCTTTTTTTCTAAATAACGTTTACTTTGTATGTTTTTATTTGTCACTTTTGCACTTTTACGTTTTACATTTTTCACTTTTGCGTTTTTCATTTTTCATTTTTCACTTTTCCTTTTTTCATTTGTCACTTTTACATTTTTCATTTTTCATTTTTCACTTTTACTTTTTTCATTTATCACTTTTATATTTTTCATTTTTCACTTTTACTTTTCTCATTTTTAACTTTTACATTTTTCATTATTAAACCTTTTCATTTAACAATTTTCAATCCTGTTTTTTCTAAATCTACTTTTCAGACTTTCCATTGTATTTAACTTTCATGCGTGTGATTTAAAACAATTTTTAATTTTGTTAATAATTCTTATTTTCAAACATTAATAACTGCGGATGTAAAAATAATCCAACATAATTTTTAATTTTGTTTTATATATATATACATTTTTTTTATTCTTGGTCATTATTATTTCTATTATTTATTGCCTCTTGTTAATTCTTATTTTCAATCATATACTTTTTTTTTCGTATACTTTTTTTTAATTTTAAATTACATTTTTTATTTTTTAATGAAATTAAAGTTAACTTTCAAAGAAAATTTTTATTTTGTTTTTTGTTATTTTGTTTCTTTCTTTTTGCTAATTACGATTCTTTCTACATGAAAGGCTTTAATTAATTCTTGTAAATTGTGTAAAGAATAATACATTAAAATTTGGGCCAATGTTTTGTTAATAATAATAAAATAATAATAAAATAATAATAAAATAATAATAAAATAATAATAAAATAATAATGATAATAATAATAATAAAAAAATAGTAATAACAACAATAATAATAAAAATTGGTGGCGGATTGTGAGTTGTTAACATAAGGCACGCCGGTTGGGATGGTTGCAGGGTAAAGTTAAGTCACCTTCTTCATCGGCTTCTGGAGGTGAGAGTCCTGTGGATGCGGGTCCTCCCAATGCTTTAAATTCCGGATCTGCCGGAGAATCCCCAATAAATGCCGAGGTTTCTGCAATCCCCCAAGAAAAACCACAACGACCCTTCTCACTCAAGGTAAAATCTCCTTAAATTCAAAAATTCAAATTTTAAATTGCACATCATTTGCACCCAAAAAAAAAACAACAAAAATTCGCATTGCTTTTTTAAAAACCCTTTTTTTCTAGCTTTTAATTTATATTTTGCTACAAAGCTTTCGAATAGCTTTTCCAGTTCACCTTTCTTGCATTTTTTGAATTCTTTTCCTTTTCGGTTATTTTACGATCGGTTTCATCTCAAGTATCGTAAAATTTACTATACGATACTACGATTATTATACGATATTTATTATTATAGTTGAGAAAATTATGTATTATATATTTGTAAATTATATATTTATAAATTATATATTTGTAAAGAAAACGAGACATTTATTGTCTAATTACCCCAACGATGGGTTGATTTGTTAAAATCAATTTTAAATAAAAAATTGTTGTTGTTAATAAAAATTGTTGTTAATGAAAATTGAAGACAATCTTTAGAAGGATGTCCACACACTTATTAATGGTTTAAAAAAAATTGCATAAAATTATGAATTTGCGTCGAGCTAAAAACAGTTGCAATTTTTCTTGTCTAATTGCCCCTGTTGACTGTATTTTTTCTTCTTTTATTTTTCTTTTTCTTTTTCTTTTTTTATTTTTCTTTTTTATTTTTATTTTTTTTATAAGTTTTCTCTAAGTTTTTTTTACAGTTCCGTGTAAAGTTTGGTTGATTTTTACGCACCTTGTTTCCCTGTAGTATTTTTGTAAATCATTTATTTACTTTTTACAGAATAAAACACAATTGTCTTATTTTGCTTCTTTATAGACGAAGTTTTATTTTTATTTTCAAGTGCTAAATATTTTTGATGAATTGAAATATTCCTTGTTTGGCGTAGAGAACTTCTTTTCATTTTGGTTGATTGTTTATATTTTTAATTTCGATTTTTTGTAGAAGTAAAATTTTACTATACATTCTTTTTTAAATAAATATACATTTTTTGTGCATAAACGTTTTTTTAATATAATTGTTTGATTTTTTAATGTAATTGTTTACTGTTTGATATAATTGTTTGATTTTTTAACGAAATTGTTTTTTAATTTTTAATATAACTGCGTTTGATTTTTTAATGTAATTGTTTAATTTTTGGTATAATTGTGTCATTTTTTAACGTAATTGTTTACTGTTAAAATAATTGTTTGATTTTTTAATGAATTTGTTTAATTTTTTATTTAACGAAAGAAAATGTAATAATATACTTTCCCTTCTAAAGTTTTACAATGTTTATTACGATTTTATTTTATTTTCGTTTTCGTTTTATACGCACTTTTTAGTTAGTTTTTTCGTCCATTTTTCTTTTTTTTTGCATGTAATTCTTTTGTAATTGTATTTTATTTATTTATTTATTTATTTATTTATTCAAATAACGTCTTGCGGTATTTTGATTAATTGCAACTGTATTGTAATTAACTTTTCTTGTATTGTAATTATTTGTAATTGTATTTTGTAATTAATTGCAAATAATTACAATTGTAATTATATTTTGTAATTAATTACAAATAATTACAATTGTTATTGTACTGTAATTAATTGTATTTTGTAATTAATTGCATTTAATTACAATTCTAATTGTATTTTGTAATTAATTGCATTTAATTACAATTCTAATTGTATTTTGTAATTAATTGCAAATAATTACAATTGTAATTATATTTTGTAATTATTTGTAATTGTATTTTGTAATTAATTGCAATTAATTGCAATTGTAATTGTATTCTAATTAATTGTATTTGTATTTTGTAATTAATTGCATTTAATTACAATTGTAATTATATTTTGTAATTAATTGCAATAAATTACAATTATAATTCTATTTAATTACCTAACTTCCTCTTGTTTCTTTTTGCCCCCAATTTGTGATTTTTGAGACATTTTTCGCTACATTTACAATTTTACAATAAAATATCTTTTCAAATTGTTGCCACCAGTGATAATTTTTTTTTTCCAGAGCCTTGGCATAATTTATAGACAGCATAATAATGTTCTATTGATCAAACAGGCGAATAAATATTATTTCTCTCCGCTATTTTTTTTCTATCCCAAGTTTCTTTCGCGAATTTTTAACCCTTTTGTCATTACTATCGTCGGCATTATTGAGAAAAAGAAACATTCTATTGGAAAAAAGGAAAGAAAAATTAACAGGGGAATTTTTTCATTTGGAATAATTGTAATGAAAATTATATTTTAAAATTACGTGTTTTCGTTTATAATGAAAGAGTGGAGAAAGGAGGGGTAATTAATTTTTGTTACTTTGTGTTAAAAACAGGAAATTAGCGAAGATGTCAGGGATGTGGAGCATAAGTGGCTGGAACAAGACGGAAGTGCACCTTTTGTGGAAACTCGACGCACTCCTGACATCGAGAATATGGATTTCGATCAATATCATCAGTCTATTACACAGTGAGTCGATAAAAACGTTCAAAATTGTTTTAGCTTGAAAAAAAGGAAATTTTGTTTAATTGTAAAGTTTTTTTTTTATTTTGTCATGTCAATTGTTTGTTTGGACATTTTATTTTCAAACTCTTTTTTTTTTTATGTATTTATATTTTTTCATTTCACAATTTACAATTTTACAATTTACAATTTTACAATTTACAATTTACAATTTTACAATTTACAATTTTACAATTATACAATGTACAATTTACAATTTAAAATTTTACAATCATGGAATTTTAGGAAAAAAAATTTGTGGAAACCCTGCTCTAGTACTTCTTTTTTCATTTTCTTCTTAAATTCTTACAATTTATTTCTTATTTTCTTCCAATTTTTTTCTTATTTTATTTTTAATTTCTTCTTATTTTCTTCACAATTTATTAATTTTATTTCTTCTTGTTTTCTTATTTCGTTTTTATTTTATTTATTTCTTCTTGATTTCTTATTTCGTGTTTATTTTATTTATTTCTTCTTATTTTCCTCTTATCTTTTACTTATTATCTCTTATTTTTTTTATAATTTCTTCTTATTTTCTTCTCAATTTCTTCTAATTCCTTACTTCTTTTGTATTTAATTTTTTCTTGTGTGATTTCTTTTTTATATATATTTTTCTATGTTTTTCTATATTCTTAATTTCTTCTTCATTTTTTCATAATTTTTTCAAATTTTCTTTACATTATTCTTTTGAATTTTTCATTTTTTTCTTAATTTCTTCTAATTTTTTTCTTGTTTTCTTTTTAATTCTTTCTTATTTTCTTCTTATATTCTTTTTAATTTTTTCTTATTTTCCTGTTATCTTCTTATAATTATTATTCATTTTTTTATAATTTCTTCTTATTTTATCCTCAATTTCTTCTAATTTTTTTCTTCTTTTATTTTTAATTTTTTTTTTCTATCTTCTTATATTCTTCTTAATTTCTTCAATTTTTTTAATTTTTCTTTTAAATTTCTCATTTTCTTCTTCTTTTCTTCTAATTTTTCACCATTTTCTTATTTTGTATTTCTTTTGTTATATTCTTTTTATTTTCTTTTTAATATATTCTTAATATTCTCTTATATTCTTAATTTCTTCTGTTTTTACGTATTTTTTTTTAGTTTCTTCTTATTTTCCTCTTATCTTCTTATAATTATTTTTAATTTTTTTAATAATTAATTCTTATTTTCTCCCCGATTTGTTCTAATGTTTTTAATTTATTTCTAATCTTTTCTTAATTTTTTTTTATATTCTTCTTAATTTCTTCAAATTTTTTTTCATTCTCTTTTAAATTTCTCATTTTCGTCTTAATTTCTTGTAATTTTTCCCCATTTTCTTTGTAATTTCTTCTTATTTTCTTATTTTGTGTTTATTTTTTTGTTAAATTCTTATTATTTTCTTTTTAATATCTTCTTACTTTTTTTTATATTCTTTTTAATTTCTTTTACTATTTTTTCGTATTTTCTTTTTAATTTCTTTTTATTTTCCTCTCATCTTTTTATGATTATTTTTCATTTTTTATAATTTCTTCTTACTTTCTCCTCAATTTCTTCTAATTTCTTTCTTATTTTATTTTCAATTTTTTCTTAATTTCTTCTTATATTCTTCTTATTTCCTTCTTAATTTCTTTTCAATTTCTTCTAATTTTTTTCTTGTTTTTTTTAAAAAATTTCTTTTTATTTTCTTTTTATTTTCCAATTTTCTTTTTATTTTCCAATTTTCTTCTTATTTTCCAATTTTCTTCTTATTTTCCAATTTTCTTCTTATTTTCCAATTTTCTTTTTATTTTCCAATTTTCTTCTTATTTTCTTCTTAATTTCTTGTTATTTGCTTCTCATATTTACAGTATTGTCTTTTTCATGAATTTCTTTTGCAATACATTATCGTTTAAAATTTACGTCCCTTTTCATTGAATAATTTTGCAAACAATTTGATGTTATTTTCCGTATAAAAAAAGAAAAATTTCTTTTCTAGGATGAATAGTAGTCTCAGTGAAATTCAGTCAGATATTCAACGCCTGGCGAGTCAGCAGAATCAAATTCAGCAGCAGCATTTGATGACACAGCATCAGCAACAAATGCATCAGCAACTTCAACAACTTCAAAGTCTCAATCAACATCATTTACAGGTACTTTTTTCATTTTTTATTTATCATAAATCAACAATTCTTTGCATATTTATTCATTTATTTATCACAAATCAACTATTTTTTGTTCATTTATTTATCACAAATCATCTATTTTTTATTTATTTATTTACATATTTATTTATCACAAATCAACAATTTTTTATTTATTGATTTATTAACGAGCATAGTAGATCCCTGATTTTAAGAATGAGAGCAAATTGTGTTTTAATATTTTTAAGAGTAACTTGGTAAACATTTTATTTATTTAACTAAACCACATTTAACGAGACTTGTTAATTAAAATTTTATTTATTTAACTAAACCACATTTAACGAAACTTGTTATTTAAACTTTATTTATATATTTTTTCCCCTGTAGTTAATTTACATTTTTTATAAATAAGATTCTGTTTTAATTATTTATTTCCCATGTGCTTGCGCGTATTTATTGATGTTAATAATATAATAATTGGCTTTTTTTGTTTCATGGCAGAGTTACAGTGTCGCAGGTCCGAATTCAATGACAGCTCGATTACAGGATCCGCCACAGTCTCAATTTTATCTTCATGACCAGCCACAACTGCCTAGAAGAACTTGGGGCTCACCATTACCGGCCCAAAGTTTAGCCAATGAAATTGCCGCCGTTAGTTTTCAATCAACCGTCGATCCTCGTTATAATCCTCAACCAATCGGTAAAAATACATTTTTTCTAAATGCAACCCTTTTCAAATCTAAAATTCACGTCGTCCTTTTGTAAAAGAGAAATGAATAAAAAAAGAATCACTAACAGTAAATGAAAGTGTTCATCAATAAATTGAAACTGGAAATTAGAATAATAAAATTAAAAAATAATAAAAATAAATGAAAGTGTTCATTAATAAATTGAAATTGAAAATTAAAATAATGAAATTAATAAAATATTAATAGAAATTAGAAATTAAGATACTAAAATTAATTAAGTATTAAAAATTAGAAATTAAAATAATATAAATGAGAAATTAAAATAATATAAATCAACAAAATATTGATAAAAATTCGTTTTTTGCAGTTTATCAACAGGATCATCGCCTTTATCAGGACACAAGATCGTGGGGTGTGCACCATTTGCCTCAACAAAAAGGCTTCGTTTTGCACGACACTTCCCAGGAGCAGCGCTACCTCAACGGCGGCGATCATAGTCTTTGTAATAATCAAATAAATCACCCGACGTCCGCGTATCCGTCGTCAACCTCCGTTTTTAATCAAACGCCGCCTGCTTCTGCTAGTCCCCAGCATCGAAACGCTGTAAGTTTTTTAATTACAAAAAAATTTGCATTTCCATTTTATTTCTCTTTTCCACTTTTTTTTCAAAACCAAACTTTAATCTCAACTGATTCATTTATTATTCATTTCATTATCTTTTGTTTCATCATTTTTTTCTCATTTTTTGTTCATCATTTGTTTTCATCATTTGTTTTCATTTTTTTATCATTTGTTTTCTTTTCTTGATCATTTGTTTTCATTTTTTGATAATTTGTTTTCATTTTTTCTTATCATTTTTTTTATCATTTTTTTATCATTAGTTTCCATTTTTCTATCATTTGTTTTCATTTTTTTTTATCATTTTTTGTCATCATTTTTTTTTCACCCTTTCATTATTTTTCCTTCCTCACAGGAAGCATTGTAATCGTGACGATTTTTCGAAAAATAATCCAAATCGTTTTCATCTATTAAATATTTATACAAAGTTTTGAAGCAATAAAAATTTGAATGTTGCTTAAGCATTTTTTTTTTAATTATGTAAGTGAATGCAAATAAATAAAATATGAAGAATAAGAATTTATGTAATTAGATCTAATTAGATTGGGTAATTAGATTTAATTTTAAGGTCATTAAAAGATATCGAAAATGTACCAAAATTGGCATGATTTTTAATTTATTATTATTTGAAAAACAAAAGAAAGGGAATGTTTGAATGTGAGTTTGAATGTGAGTGTGAATAAAACCAGTTGATGATGTAATGTTGAGTTAAAACTTATAGATAGATCTCAAAGTATCCCAAGATGGTAGTGACTTCCCACACTCCTTTCTCAACACTTGAATCTCCAAGTATTCAGTTTCGGTTCAATTCTCGTCGAATATTTTGTCCTTTAATTTAGTCGATCGTTTTATTCAATCAAATGTATTTATTTTATTCAAATACCAGTTCTATTAGCACTCATGGCTTTTATAATTACCAGGTTTGTTTCTTTTTTTTTCTGCTTTCCGTGCAATTGCAAATTACTTTTTTTTTATACCTCGGATCATTATTGCTTTCAATTTTTAATTTGGAATATTGCTTTAAAGAATTTTTTTTTGCTTTAAAGAATAATTTAAAACAAATTTTAATTGTCATCTACTTTTGAAATTTTCACAAATTGTTCATTTTTTCCATATTTATTTCAATTAGTTTTGCATTATTTTTATTATTTATTTTATTGCCGATTATTTTTGTTTATTTTAATATTTTTTTATTTTTGTTTAATATTTATTAATATTATTTTTGTTTATTTTTATATTTGTTATTTATTATTGTTGTTTATTTTATTATTTATTATTGTTTTATTTTTATTTTATTTTAGAATGTCACACGGGTCAATAAGACCCGTGATAATTGTTGATTATTTTATTATTTTTTATTTATTTTATAGTATAGGCGGGCTTACAATAAAAGCGCCCTTTTTTATTATTTATTATTGTTGTTTTTTTATTATCTATCATTGTTGCTTTTTTTATTATCTATCATTGTTGTTTACTTTTTTGTATATTTTTTTTATTTTATTGAAATTTAAAATTCATTGATTAGTTGTGTTACAATTTAAGTTATACACCTTTTGCAAACTTTATTTCTTTTGCTTCCTCATACGGAAGCATTTTTTTTCTTGTTATTTCTTTTATTATTGCTATTTATTTTATTATTATTATTTCTTTTATTATTGCTATTTCTTTTATTATTATTATTTCTTTTATTATTGCTATTTCTTTTATTATTAATATTTCTATTATTATTATTTATTTTCTCTGTATTGTAGCTTTTTTGCACTAATTTTAATTACTCTCGTTTGCGTTTCAGGTCCATCGAATAAGTCAATTGATGAGCGACACTCCAGAAATAAAAAGGTCAACTATTCATCATGTCCCGATCATCTGCGAAAATCCTATGGAAAAAAGACACAGTTCTGGAGTCCACTCGTCAGTTCCTGCACCCCCTGTCGACGATATGGAACCTCAGAATATTTCCTTTATCGGTAAAAAGAAACCATTTTCTAAAATTTTAATTTGACGAAAACATTTATTTATATTTGAAAGTATACTATTTATAACAGGGTTTCAAAAAAAAATAAATGAAAAAATAATGAATAAAAGAACGAAACAAAATAGAGAAATAAATTAAGAAATAATTAATAAAAGAACGAAACAAAATATAAAGAAATGAACGAATAATGTAAATAAACCAAAAAAATAAATAAAATAAATAAAATAAATTAAATAAATAAAATAAATAAAATAAAATAAATAAAATAAAGCAGAATAAAGAAACTAAAAATGACCTGTTTCAGGAAACGACGACCTCTCACAAGACATACGAAAGCACATCACTT
Organism: Ganaspis sp. Gsp50; assembly: GCA_011057455.1. Classification (NCBI taxonomy): domain Eukaryota; kingdom Metazoa; phylum Arthropoda; class Insecta; order Hymenoptera; family Figitidae; genus Ganaspis; species Ganaspis sp. Gsp50. The sequence continues at coordinate 24,022 of WNHD01000180.1, read as the reverse complement.
CCGGAAGTCGAACCTACAGGATACCATCGCCAACGAGACCCACGATATCGAGGAACTCTTTTCAGCCTCACTCCTCGCTCCGGGAAACGACACCCTCGCCTGCTTCCGCGCCCGAAATCACCCCAAACGAGCCAAGCGAAACTGCCGAGAAAGGATTCTACATCTCGTTTGACAATGACGTGCCCAAGAAGCCCAAGCCCACTCTCAGACAGAAAAAAGCATCGCCAAAGAAGGAACGCAGCGTCTCCTTGTACATGGAGCCGGAGGAATTCCCGTCGGTGCGAAATGAATCGCCCTCCATTGACCGACACCGGCATCAGGAAAATCAAAGGGAGGCGGAAAAAGAGAGACAAAGATTGGCCGCGGAACGCGAACAATCGCGTCAGGAAATGCGCGACAGAGGACTCCAAAGGGAAATTGATAAAGAGCGACAGAGGGAGCGAAATCGCGAAACAAATGACGCCAGACAATCCAGTGGCGTTGGTTTAGTCATTGGGAATCAACTCGCGAATCCTGACCCGGTTGGTCTTTTTTTAATCATCAATTTATTCATATTTATATTATTCATTATTTTTTTTTATTTTTTATTTTATTTTATTTTATTTTGTTTTATTTTTTTATGTTTTATTTTTTATTTTATTTATTTATTTTTTTTATTTATTTATTTTTTATTTTATTTATTTATTTTTTTTTTGTACTACCGATCTCGGTTTTATACCTCTCCTCTCAGCCACCATCTTTCTTTTTTTAGCCTTATACTCCTAAGAACCTCTCTTTTTTTAAGCGATGTGCATTATTAATTAATGAATTTCAATTTTATTTTATTTTAAAAAATGTACCCATTACATTGAAAAAATAACAAATTACTATTCAATTATTTATTAATTATGCTACTAAAATAATTACAATTCAATTTTATTTTATTTTAAAAAATGTACCCATTACATTGAAAAAGTAACAAATTACTATTCAATTATTTATTATATGCTACTAAAATAATTACAATTCTATTTTATTTTAAAAAATGTACCCATTACATTGAAAAAATAACAAATTACTATTTAATTATTTATTAATTATGCTACTAAAATAATTACATTGCCTCTTGACCGGGAAACAGGGAGAAACCGGGAAATGACCGGAAATTAAAAAACAAACCGAGAAATTACAATACAATACAAATTAACCGAGAAATTCGTTACCAAACCGGGAATTTCTTCGCCAACATAAAATCATACAAAAAGAATATAAATGTAAATTACTTTGGAAAATTGAAAACAGGTTTTTAGTTAGAAAATTTGTGACCGGGAAACATACAAATTTAACCGGGAAATGACAGGGAATTTAATTTTATAAAAAAAGTGGCTGTTACAATTAAATTTATTCAATTTTAAAAAAGGGAATTTTTTGTAGCCCGTTTATTCCTTAAATTAAATTATTTATTAATTATGCTACTAAAATAATTACAATTCAATTTATTTATCACGTAACTAAAATCATTCTTTATTCATATACGGAAGAGAAAACAGCCATTGGAATGATAAATAATTGTAACTGATTTTTCGAATCTTTTTGGCAAATTGCCTTGGTTTGATTAGAATTTAGATGGCGTTTTTATTTTTAAAGAAAGCGTTTTAAAGAAAATAAAATGATTAACGTTGATTAAAATTGAATTGGTAATTTTCGTTTTTTTGTCGCACAGAATTCCATCGATGAAATGGAGCGAAAAAAGGAGAAAATAATGCTGCTTTCGCTACAAAGAAGGCAGCAGCAGGAGGAATTAAAAGAGCGCAAGGAAGCCGAGGCACAGACGAGAAGAGAACAAGAAAAGTTTAAAGAAGAAGAAAGGGCCAGGAAAAAGGAGGAAGAGAGACAGAGGAGGGCGGCAATTCTAGAACAATACAAATTGAAAAAAGCCATCGATGAAGCGGAAAGAGAAGTACGCGTTCTCTTCAAAATTTTAGAATTTCTTCGATTGTACATTTTTTTTTGCTTTATTTATTTCTTTTCTTTTCTTGTTTTTCTTCTCGTTTTTCATCTTGTTTTCATTTTTGTTCTTTTCGTTTTCATCTTGCTTTCATTTTTGTTTTTCTTTTCGTTTTCATCTCGTTTTCATTTTTGTTTTTCTTTTCGTTTGCATTTTTTTCTCCTCGTTTTTCATCTTGTTTTCCTTTTTGTTTTTCTTCCCGCTTTCATTTTTGTTTTTCTTCTCGTTTTCATTTTTGTTTTTTTCTCGATTATCATTTTTGTTTTTCTTCTCGATTATCACTTTTTTTCTTTTTTCTCTCTCGATTTTTCTTTTCGTTTTTCATCTTGTTTTCATTTTTGTTTTGAAAAAGAGCTTTTTAAAATTAATTGTGTCTTGCAGGGCAAAGTCCTCGACAAGGAATTGTTGAATGCAATGAAGCCCACAAAGCTGCGCAATAAATTGACAACAAGTCGACCGCGTCCAAAAACAATTCACGTCGATGCCGGCGCAGATTTGGACTCTGGAGCTCTCACTCCAAGTCGAGGGAAAAAAGGATCTTCATCGAATCTCAGTACCGGTAACTTTTTTCCTTTCTCTTCTTCTTTCTCAAGAAAAAAAATCCTCTCCAGAGATTTTTATTATTTTTACTTTTCGGTTAAAAGACCGAATTTAGTTTTAAATTGTTTAATTTATATTTTTAAATTAAAGTAAATTATAATTAAATTATATTGGAATTCAATTAAATAGACGAAGTATTTTATAGACAAAGTATTTTTTAGAAACTCTTATTTTTCTTTCTTCGTTTTTATTTCTTATTTTTTCACTCATTTATTTTTATTATAGAAGAATCCATCGCTCGGTGAAACAATATATTAGAAAAGATAATTTATCAATTTATCCGAGTGGATCAAATTTTTTTATTTTTTCTTTTTTTGTTTTATTTGTTCTTTTTTTGTTTTATTTGTTCTTTTTTTTATTTGTTCTTTTTGTTTTTATTTCTTCTTATTTTTATTTCTTCTTTTTTTTATTTCTTATTGTTTTTATTTCTTTTTTGTTTTATTTGTTCTTTTTTGTTTTATTTATTATTTTTTGTTTTATTTCTTCTTTTTGTTTTTATTTGTTCTTTTTTATTTTCTTTTTATTTGTCTCGGAAAGGATGCTTGAGATTATTAGTAGATGTGATAATATCCCTTGTTGCATGTTTGTAAAATGTTGTAATTTCTTCTTTTTCGTTTTTATAAATTATGTTAATTTAAGCTTCATATCACTTGAATGTACACGACACTGGAAGCTCTAGATTTTCGTTGTTTAGAAAAAAGAAAGATAAGAAAAACAAGTTGAGGAATTTGATAAGAGATTAAAAATACGGAGCGGGGGAAAGATATTTTTTAAGTTGAAATAAAGTTGAAAATAAGCAGAAAATTTAGAGCTGTCTGAATTGCTTTGCACTAACACACTGAATTTAGCGTCGCTGACGTCGCCGACGATGAGACGAGATTACTATCGAGGTTCCCAGGATAGTCTCACTGCAGCCCACCTTGACGATCGACGATCTGGCCCACTCTTCCGAGGGGGAAGCCTCAGGGGTATGCACCACACACACTATTTTTTAGTTCCATTTGTTTTGTTTCTTTCTTTTTAAAATTTTTTTTTCGCGTTTTTTCATGATTTTTCTTTTTTTTTTATTGTTTTACCTTTTTTTCTTTTTTTTCTTTTTTTTTCTTTCTTTTTCTTTTTTTCTTTTTTTTCTTCTTTTTTCTTGTTTTTTCTTGTTTTCTCTTTCTTTTTTCTTGTTTTTTCTTATTTTATTGTTTTCTCTTTCTTTTTTCTTGTTCTTTTATTGTTTTTTCATTCTGTCTTCTTGTTCATTTGTATTTTTTTTCTTGTCTCAGGGTTTCTACAACTCTGAAAAACATGGAAAACCTGGAATTCTCATGGATTTTCATTATTCTTCATGGAATCATGGAAAACTCATGGAATTTTGATCTATACTATGGAAATTTATTTTTCTTATTTTATTTCTTTACTTTATGATGTTTATTAAGTTTTACCAAAATTCTATACTTTTTCTTACAAAAGAAAACTTCGAAATATTTAAAAATTCTTAAAACTAAACTAAAATACTTCAAAATGCTTAAAAATATTTAAATATACTTAAAATTACTTGAAAATATTTCCAAATACTCTCCTATACTTCCAAATAGTCTACAATATTTAAAACTATTTTAAAATACTTCAGAATATTTAAAAATACTTCTAAATATATAAAAATACTTCAAATTACTTCAAAAAATTTCCAAATACTTAAAACTACTTCCAAATACTTCAGACTACTTCAAAACATTCTATAATACTTCAGAATATTCAAAAATTCTTAGAAATATTTAAAAATACTTTAAATGGATTTCAAATATTTAAAAATATTTTAATATAATTTGAAATACTTCAAATGTTTTAAAAGCACCTCGAAATACTTCAAAATACTTCAAAATATTTAAATGTACTTAAAATTACTTGAAAATACTTTTTAATAATTCCCAATACTTTAAAATACTTCGAAATGTTTAAAAGTACTTAAAACTCCTATAAAATATTTCCAAATATTTCCCAATTCCTTAAAATTTTTTAAAGTACTTCAAAGTATTTAAAAATACTTTAAATGTCTTTAAAACATTTTAAAATCCTTAAAACTTCATTAAAATACTTCGAAATACTACAAAGTATTTAAAATACTTTAAATGGCTTTAAAAATCTCGAAATTCTTAAAATTTCATTAAAACACTTCAAAATGCTTCAAATTATTTAAATATACTTAAAATTACTTGAAAATATTTCCAAATTCTCTCCAATACCTCCAAATATTCTAAAATTCTTAAAACTATGTTAAAATACTTCAGAATACTTCAAAATATTCCAAAATGTTTAAAACTATTTAAATATTCCTTTAAAATATTTCCAAATACTTCCTAATGCTTCAAGATATTCTAAATTATTTTAACAACACTTAAAATTACTTGAAAATCTTTTCAAATACTCTCGAATACTTCTAAATATTCTACAATACTTGAAAATATGTTAAAATACTCCAGAACATTTAAAAATAATCCAGAATATTTAAAAATACTTTGAAATATATAAAAATACTTAAAATTACTTCAAAATATTTAAAAATACTTAAAATTTCTTCAAAAAATTTCCAAATAGTACTTAAAACTACTTCCAAACACTTCAGAGTACTTTTAAACATTCTATAATACTTCAGAATATTCCAAAATTCTTCAAAATATTTAAAAATACTTCCCATTACATCAAAATATTCTAAAATATTTTTAAAATACTTAAAATTATTTAAAAATATTTCCAAATATACTTTCCAATTCTTCTAAATATTTTAAAATCTTTAAAAACTTATAAATATTTTAGTATACTTCAAAATACTTTAGAATATTTAAAAATACTTAACATTACTTGAAAATACTTCCAAATACTTTCTAATACTTCAAAATATTTTAAAATCTTTAAAAATACTTAAAACTATTTTAGAATTACTTGAAAATACTTGAAAATACTTGAAAATATTTAAGAATACTTAAAATTACTTCAAAATATTTCGAAATACTTAAAACTACTTCAAGAACTTCAGACTACTTCAAAATACTTCAAAATATTTAAAAATAATTAAAACATCCTTAAAATATTTCCAAATACTTCACAATAGTTTAAAATATTTCAAAATACTTGAAAATACTTGAAAATCTTTAAGTATACTTAATATTACTTGAAAATACTTGAAAATACTTGAAGATACTTGAAAATACTTCAAATTCCTTTATATTAATTTTAAAGACATCGAAATATTTTTAAATACTTCAAAATTTTGAAGAATTCATTTTTTTTAAATATATATTTATATTTTAAAATTATCACGGATTTTTTTTTATTTTTCTCATGGATATATATCTTGGAAAACTCATGGAATTTTATGAATAAAAATTTGTAGAAACCCTGTACTTTATATTTTTATTTCTATTATTTTTTTCTCTTCTACTTTATATTTTTATTTGTCTTTTCTTCCTCTTGTACTTTTTATTTTTTTTATTTCTATTGTTCCCTCTTAAGGAAATTTCTGTTGTTTTCTTTTTTATATCTATTTTTCTTGTATTTCCTCTTCTTTTTTTCTCTTTTAATTTTCCCCTTCCTCTTCGTTCTCTCTTCTACTTTTTTTCCTTTTCCATTTTTTATTTTAATTTTTTTTTCTAATATTCATTTCTTACAAAAGAAATGATTGTTTTTAGAAAAAAAACTCTCAATTTAAATACTTCCTTTAAACTGTTTATTAAACTCTCTATTAAACTCTCTATTAAACTCTTTATTAAAATCTTAATTAGACTCTTTATTAAACTCTTTATTAAACTCTCTATTAAACTCTCTATTAAACTCTTAATTAAACTCTTAATTAAACTCCTAATTAAACTAAAAAATAACAAGATTGAGACTTACTTTGTTTTTGCTTCCTCATAAAAGAAACTTTCTTTATTTTGCTAACGTTAATTTTCTTTATTATTTCATTTTATACTCGATTTTAATAATTTAATTCTACACATATATATTGATTTCTAAACATTTTTTACATTTCCTTGTATTTGAAGAAACATTTACATTTACAATTAATAGTAAGAAATAATTTTCTACTAGAAAACACAAAGTACTTGCTTCGTAAATTTTTGCAACTTGTATTTTTTTAGCATGTTCTAACATTGTAGTATTTCTTTTAGTAGTAAATATTGTTCTTTTTTTAAAAAAAATTACTAACAGATTTTATAATAGTCGTTACCCTATTTTAGTATCTTCCGTAGATTCGCCTGACGATGGTCGAGGATCTTCTCCTAGTCGGAGCACAAATCAACTTGGACGTCGCGGATCTTACAAAACTTCTCGAGGTAAGTATTTTCATTAAAATTAGAAATTTAGGTTTTTTTTGTCGTTACCGAATGCCGCATTTTGCTACTCGACGTTCTAGCACAATAGACTCCTTTCCAGGAATTTAACAGAAAAATTTCACAATTTTTGTATTTAATTACAGTGGAACTTTGATATAGTCCCAAAATAGGCTTTCACGCATTTTTTCAAAAAGTTTGCATAATTAGAAAGATAATAAGATGACAATTTTATTTTATTAAAATGTTTTTATTGCAATTTTATTTTATTACTATTTTTTTATTATAATGTTATTTTATCACAATTTTGTTTTATTACAATTTCCTTTCATTACAATTTTCTTTCATTACAATTTTCTTTTATTACAATTTTCTTTTATTACAATTTTCTTTTATTACAATTTTCTTTTATTACAATTTTCTTTTATTACTACAATTGTATTTTATTATAATTATATTTTATAATTACAATGTCATTTTATTACAATTTCATTTTGTAATTATCATTTCTTTTTTTGTTTCTTCACCTTTTGATACATAAATTAACATTTTTGTAACTTTTAATGTATAAATTATGTATTCCTTTTTTCTTTCTTTCTTTATTTATTCCTTTCTTTGTTTATTTCTTTGTTTATTCCTTTCATTGTTTATTTCTTTGTTAATTTATTTCTTTATTCCTTTCTTTATTCCCTTGTTTATTTATTTATTTATTCCTTTCTTTGTTTATTTATTTCTTTCTTTCTTTCTTTATTCCTTTATTTATTTATTCCTTTCTTTATTCCTTTCTTTGTTTATTTATTTATTTCTTCATTTCTTTCTTTATTTCTTTCTCTATTTCTTTGTTTCTTTATTTATTTATCGCGTCCTTTATTAGAAAAATATACAGAGAACAAATTATAAAAACATGTTGGGTGTACATGGAATAATGTAAATAAAATAAACAAATTATATCGAAAGGTGAAGAAAAAGAGTAAATTGAATAGCGCTATATCGAGGTTCCAGTGTATTGAATCAATCGTTTTATCCCTTTTCAGTGTCTGGATAAAGAGAACTTCAATTCCAAGAAATTCTCATCTTCAGTTTTTCTTTTGTTAACTCCCATTCTTTGATTTTCTTTTAGCGAATTCACTTCAGTTGGAACGCAATTTTTCTGCATTCAATTCTACTTGCAGCTTCCTTCGTTTCCAACAGCTCGTAGTTAGACTCGTACTGATCCGATGGAAATTATTTTAAAAAGAAAATCATTGAAAATTTTTGTTTCTCTTTTATTTGTCTGATAAAACAAGGAGAAATTAATCCATTATTGTCCAATTAAATGCATTTTTCTTTTTTTTCTTTTTGTTCTTTTCGTTTTTCTTTTTTTCTCTCTTTTTTCTTTTTGCTTATTTTTGTTTCTTTGTTTCTTTTTTTTCTTGGTTTTCTTTTTTTTCTTTTTTCTTGGTTTTCTTTTTCTTTCTTTTTTTCTTTTTTCTTTTTTCTTTTATTTCTTTTATTTTCTTTTTTTTCTTTTCTTTGTTTTTTTCCTTCCGTTCACTTCTTTTCCATTTTTCGTTTTTTTCTTTTTTGTTCATTTTTCTTTTTTTCATTTATTGCAATCGTGACGATTTTTTTTCTTTTTTTGGTAATTTTGTTTCTTCTTTTTCCTTCTTTTCTCTCTTGTGTGCTTCCTTTTTTATTTTTTATTTTTTGTTGTAGGCTCCTAGAAATTTGAATCATTGTTGACGACATTTTAATCTGATATTTAAATTCACGATTTCTTCTTGACTATTGGTTTCTCATTTTTAAAGAGAGATTTTGAAATTGTTGGAATTAAATTTTTTTAAGTTTACAGTAAACAAAGTGTCGAAGTTTAAATTTTCTTTAAGCTTAAAGCATTAATAAAGTGTCGAAGTTTAAAATTCTTTGAAGCTCACAAGAAATTAAGTATTGAAAAATTGTTTTTTGAAAAAAAATGGAACAAAAGAATGAAACAAAAAAGAAACAAAAATGAAACAAAAAATGAATCAAACAATGAAACCAAAAAAGATACAAAAAGTGAAACAAAAAATGAAATAAAAAATGAAACAAAAAAAGAAACAAAAAATGAAACAAAAAGTGAAACAAAAAATAAAACAAAATAATAAAATAAAAAAATGAAACAAAAAAGAAACAAAAAAATGAAACGATAAATTGAAACAAAAAATGAAATGAAAAATTGAATCAAGAAATGAAACAAGTGATAGAATTTTTTTTTTAAATGACAACTATTTGGATGTTAATGGGTTAGTTATTGTGTTTTAAATGTGTTTTTGATTTAACTAAAAAATGAAATTGATGACGTGCGAGTGTAACAACGCAAACGTTGCATTATTGCAGATTCGCAGGAGCCTCAGCAACAGATTAGAGGCAGGCCTAAATATCCGACTTACCAAAACTTTAAGGGGAGAAAGTCGAATTCCATGATGAATTTGTGCGGTAAGAAGCACCTGTGACTTGGAATACGTTTATCCCCTTCTATTTATATATATATATATAAAAATATATAAATATATATATACAAATTTTCCTTCTTTTTGTATATATGTATGTATAAATTTCTCGTGGTTTTCATTTTTGTGATTTAAAAAAGTGCTCAAAAAAGAATTTTCTTTTCTTGTTTTCTTATTTTTTTCTTATTTTTTTTTTGTTTATTATTTATTGTATTTGTTTTCAAGATATTTATTTATTTGTATTTATTTTCATTTTGTATTTATTTTCTTTTTCTATTTATTTTCATTTTGTATTTATTTTTTTTGTATTTATTTCCATTTTGTATTTATTTTCTTTTTGTATTTATTTCCATTTTGTATTTATTTTCTTTTTGTATTTATTTTCATTTTGTATTTATTTTTTTTGTATTTATTTTCATTTTGTATTTATTTTTTTTTGTATTTATTTTCATTTTGTATTTATTTTTTTTTTGTATTTATTTTCATTTTGTATTTATTTTTAATGTATTTTAAATTTTCATTTATTTTTCTTTTTATTAATATTTTGTTTCTTTTTCTTAATATTTTTTTTCTTTTTAATAATATTTTTTCATCTTGTTAATAATTTTTTTTTTCATTTTTACTATTTTTATTTTATTTTATTTATAAGTCGTAAATGGGTACAAGACCCTTTTTATTAAATACAATATAAATTGCGAGATGCCGGCAAATTAAATATTTTAATTGTTATATTTTATATTTATTTTTATATTTTAATTATTAATATTCTTTTAAAAAAGATTTTTTATTTATTAAAAATCGCAAATAACAGAACATTGTGCGCTGTGGAATAGCTTCATTCTGAATTTTTTTTTATAATTTAAAAATATTTCCTCATTAATTTAATTTTTGCCAATAAATAAATAAATAATCAACTTTTGATATATTTTTTGATAATTTAAAAATATTTACTAATTGATGTAATATTTTCCAATAAATAAGTCTACTTTATTTTTAGATTAACTTTTCTTTTTATTATCCATTTTTTTATATTTATTTTTTTTTATGGAAAATTGTAAATAAATGATTAATGTCGACTATTTTGAGCCACTTTTTTTCAATATATAGTTATTTTTTTTTCGTCTCCTAGGCATTATTAGCGTACACGTAGTCGCATGGTGCAGGTCGCAGAAACAGGTGGCAGTCATAACAAGAACACTAGGCTCTAATTTAAAATAAATTAAATAAATAAACAAACATTCACAACATTGATTTCTCAAAATCTCATCGATTTAACGTGTTCGTAAATTTTAAATTTCCTTTTTAAAATTCTTTTACATTTGCTTTTTAAAAATTACATTTTTAAATTTGCTTTTTAAAAAGAAAAAAATTAAATTTGATTTTTAAAAATCTTTTACATTTGTTTTTTAAAAATTACATTTTTAAATTTGCTTTTTAAAAATAAAAAATTTAAATTTGCTTTTTAAACATTTTTTACATTTGTTTTTTAATAAATACATTTTGAAATTTGCTTTTTAAACATTTTTTACATTTGCTTTCTAATAAATAAATTTTAAAATTTGCTTTTTGACAATTGTTTACATTTGCTTTTTAAAAATCATTTGAATTTGTAAATAAAAATCAGTGAAAATTCTCTGAAATTATCTGGAAATTTTTTATTTTCTATTTCTATTTTCAGAAAAATGTACAATAATACATTTATCAAATTTAAAATTAATAAAAATTGATTGGGTATTACTTTCACTTTTATTATTAAAAATGTTTCTTTTCTTTGCAGTTCCTTTTACAAGATTGAGTTTTATTTTTTTGAAAAAATAAAACAAAAGTTGTTTGATTGTCCAAAGGTAAAATAGAAATTATGATTGATAAATGGAAAGAAATTATTAAAAATTGTGAAATTAACAAAAGCAATTGTTAAAATTTATAAAATAAATAAAAGCAATGAGTAAAAGTTGTTCAATAAATAAAAGCAATGATTAAACGTTATATTCAATAATTAAAAGCAATTGTTGAATAAATGAAAGCAATGATTAAAAATTATTAAATAAATTAAAATTTTTTAAACAAACTTGTAAAAGTACTAATCTAGCTTTTAATTTTCCATTTTGTAAAAATATTACAATGTTAATATTTAGTTATAATTCAAAGGGCTTGTCTCGTTTATTTATTTTTTTTAAATAAACTAAAATAAATGCAATGATTAAAAATGATTAAATAAATAATAGCAATGATTAAAATTGATTACAAAAAATAAAAGCAATGATGAAATATAAAATAAATGGAAAAAATGTTTAAAAAAAATTGCGTGAGACTTTGAGAATAAAAAATATGGAAACATCTCGTTTTAAAAAACAAATCATATTCTTAATGCTTGTCCGGCTTTTTATTGTACAGCACTGGCTATGGGTAATGGTTCTTTGTCTAAATCTTTCAGATATTTGTTGGTGGCTCCAGCATTTTGTATACTGTTAATCATTATTTATTATGCCCTGTGATATTTTTCATACATGTATGGTGATTTACATATTAAGTGAATATTTTAATTTTATTCTTATTTTCCAATTATTAAATTAATACATTATTACCAGGTTTTAAAAATTGTACTTTAATTTTGTCTGTGTGTTGAGAATCAAATTTTTTTTTTTTTTGCTATTTAATAATTGTTAATGAAAGTGTATTAATTGCGCTCAAGAGAATGTGATTTAAAAATCATTTGCCGTTCTTTATATCATAATTTTTTTTTTTATTGTATTGTTGATTACGAATGAAACTTTTGCGTACAAGGCTTTTTATTTTTTTATTTGTGTAATACCTTTTGCATTGGCAGAAAATTTTATTCGTTGTGTTCAATGACGTTTGACAAATTTTTATATTTAAATTTGATTTTTGTTTAATTTCTTTCAATTCTTGTTTATTCTTTTCAATTCTTTCAATTCTTAATTCTTTCAATTCTTTTTAATACTGTCAATTTTTAATTGTTTCAATTCGTAATTGTTTCAATTATTTTCAAATCTTTCAATTTTTAAATGTTTCAATTCGTAATTCTTTCAATTCTTTTCAATACTTTCAATTTTTTCAATTCGTATTTCCTTCAATTCTTTTCGATTCTTCCAATTCTTCTTTTAAATTTACATTCAATTGAAAACTTGCGTTATTTACCTAAAATGTTGTTTAATTCTTATTTTTTTTAATTTATTAAGTTTATTATTTCTGTTTGAAACAGTATTTAAGTCTGTTATTGAAATATTCTTAAACAAATGTTTTTAATCTATAAAATAAATAAATCATATTTAAATAAACTTGAAAATATCATTTGCAATTTAAATAAAATTTAAAATATCATTTGTAATTTAAATAAAATAGCACTTATAATTAAGATGAAATATCACTTATAGTTATTATTATTATTAGGTATTATTATTATTTCGTTTAAACGGGCTACAGTAAAAATATTTAAATAAATAATTTTAAACAAAATGCCATTTATAATTTATAAAAATACCATTTATAAATTAATTGAAATATCATTTATAATTTTAAATAAAATACCATTTATATAATATATAAAAATACCACTTATAATTTAAAAAAAATATCATTTATCATTTTTATTGTATAAAATAGTTATTAATAACACTCTTGACAAGTTCAATTAAATATTTGCAATTTCCATTATTTTTTTTTTTTAGAAAAAATTAGTTGTTTTTTTATAGTAAATGTTTTCTATCACTTAGAGATTGACTAGAAAAAAATAGCACATGGGAATTATTTAGTTCTTCTTCAATAAGTTTTTTTAATTACAGAAAAAAATGAAAATTTTAAAAAATATTGTTCCCTAGTGATAAATAGTAACAAAAAATTGTTTTAACATTCTAATAAATTTAATTTCAATTTCTTTATTTTACTAATTATAATTTATCAACAATCAATTAGTTAACTATTATTTTAGTACTAAATAGATTTTTACTATTCTCTCTCTCTCTCTCTTTCTCTCTCTTTCTCTCTTTCTCTCTTCTCTCTCTTCTCTCTCTTCTCTCTCTCTTCTCTCTCTCTCTTTCTTTTCTCTCTTTTCCCTTTTCTCTTCAATTGTTTATTTAATTGTAAAATTGTTTATTTATTATCTGCTTAATTTATATCATGAGTGTCGATTGATAAATTATTTATTCTTAATATACTTTAATTTATCAATTACTCAATCCTGGACTTAGAAATAATTAACCTGACATGTGTAATGGTGCTTTTGGAGGGTGTTTCAAGTGCTTCAAAACTGTAAACGAAAATATTTGACAATAGTTTAAAAAATACTGTAAAAATATAGATAAAATTTTCACATATTTTGAAAATTTAATTTATTATAATTGAATTTATTTACTGTTTAATGAATTGATTTATTGTTTAATGAATTAATTTATTATGAAGTGAATTGATTTATTATTTAATTAATTGATTTATTATTTTATTAATTGATTGATTATTTAATTGATTTATTATTTAATTGATTTATTATTTTATTAATTGATTTATTATTTTATTAATTGATTTATTATTTAATTAATTGATTTATTATTTTATTAATTGATTTATTATTTAATTAATTGATTTATTATTAAAAGAATTGATTTATTGTTCAATTAATTATGACGTTCTCTAGAGAAAAGAACCTTAGAAGACAAGAATTGTAGGTTATGTTTGATGATAGTTTCAGTTTCAATAAAGCTCCCACAAAGCTTCCTTTTTCATTATTTACAGGCAAAAACAGTTCTTCCTGATAGTATACTCACAAAATATTCCTAAAAATCTGCTTTTGATTGCAAAGAATTAAAAACGAATCAATTATCAAATTCAAACATTAAACAATTCTTTATAATCAAACGAATCAAACTGACATCAAACATAACCTATAATCAGTTGTATCTAAGGTCCCTTTCTTTGGAACGCGACACTATTTATTTTTAAATTAATTGATTTATTTTGAAATGATTTTCAAATTAATTGAATAAAATAATCTAAGTAATAAAATAATTTATTTTGAAACGAATTTCAAAAAAATTGAATAAAATCAAAATAATAAAATCATTTATTTTGAAACGAATTTCAAAATAATTGAGTAAAATAAGCAATTTATTAAATTAATCGATTTAGTTTGAAATTAATTGAATATTAAATTAACAGATTTGTTATTAAATTGAGTTATTAAATTATTGCAAGAAATCAACTTTATTTAAAATAACTCGAGTACGTACACGTGTACAATTTACGGAAAAAGTATTGAAAAATATCGATAGTTTGGATTTTGAAGCACAGGGTAATTTTTAAAGGAATATGGAAATTGAATAATGGAATATGTAATACGTAACAAGCTTTTTTTTGGTACTTTAATTTTTCAAAAATTACATTAAGATTGTTGATTTTGGAAATTAAAAAAGTGGTATTTTTTCATAAACAGACACAGACAGTGGATTGGGAAGAGCTACGCCTCCCAGAAGAGCACCAAGTCCTGGAATGGGCAGCATGAGGCATTTGCCGTCACCTTCTGGTCCAGGATCACTTCCACCAGGTCTCATGACAAAAAGAAGAGTCTTTGATGACGGTAGTAGCGATATTAGCAGTACGCCCAGTTCCATGATGGATTACAATGGTAAAAAGATTCAAAAATCATTCTTTGATTTATAAAAAAAAAAAAACAAACAAACAAATTTGTGTGTAATTTTGTTTTTTGTTCTTTTTAATTTGAATTTTAATCAATTTTAATTGCTTTTTTTACTTTTATTTTTATTATTATCGATTTTTTACACTGCTTTTATTTTTTATTAAAACTATTAGTATGTATTTTAATTAATTTTTACATTTTTTTTACTTTTTTACTATTTTACTTTTTGCATCCTCATAGGGAAGCATTGTTTTTATTATTTTACTATTTTACTTTGTTTTTGTTTTATTTTGGCATTAAAATTATTATCACTTATTTTAATTGCATTTTACATTTTTTTTCTTTTTTACTTTTTTATTATTTTACTTTTTTACTTTGTTTTTGTTTTATTATTTTGTTATTAAAATTATTATCACTTATTTGAATTGCTTTTTGCACTTTTTTTTACTTTTTCACGATTTTTCTTTTTTACTATTTTCTTTTTTACTATTTTCTTTTTTACTTTTTTACTTTTTGCTTCCTCAGAGGGAAACATTGTTTACTTTGTTTTTGTTTTATTTTGTCATTAAAATAATAAATATAATAAAAAAAAAAATATATATATATAATCAATTATCATTGATTTTAATTGCTTCTTACACTTCTTTTTTACTTTTTTACTTTGTTTTTATTTTATTTTGTCATTAAAATTATTATAATTTATTTTAATTGCTTTTTACACTGTTTTTTTACTTTTTTACTATTTTAATTTTTTACTACTTTACTTTTTTACTTTGTTTTTGTTTTATTTTGTCATTCAAATTATTATCTCTCTTTATTAGGTCCTTTTAAGATCTTTTTTTAATTAAAACTAACATTTGGATTTTTAATGCATTTTTCTAAATTGATAAATATAAAAATTAATAAAATAATTGATTTTCTTTTAAAGGGCCACGTCTCTACAAGCAGCCGGCGACAAAATCGAATCGAAATATTATGCTGAACGCAGTGGAGTATTGTGTTTTTCCTGGGATTGTAAATCGAGACGCGAAAAGAAGAGTTCTTGATGAAATCGCCAGATCGGAGAGTAAACACTTTCTCATTCTTTTTCGAGACGCAGGCTGTCAGTTTCGAGCTCTCTATTCTTATTGTCCGGACCGTGAGGACATCACCAAACTCTACGGTACTGGCCCAAAACAGGTCACGGACAAAATGTTCGACAAATTTTTCAAGTAAGTCAATAATCACATTTTTCATTTATTTATTTATTATTTTCTATTATTTTCTATTATATTTTATTATTTTGTATTATTTTGTATTATTTTATATTATTTTTTATTATTTTTTATTATTTTCTATTATCGTGGGTGTTCCTGATTTATACAAAAACTGTAAATTTGAATAAATTCAGGTCCCTATTTGCTGAATGGTAAGTTTTTCTTTACTCCTGTGGCTCCTGTTTGGTTACCCAGAAGTGAAAGAAAATTTTACGTGTATTTAGAAACCCGAGAAATCGAGAAATTGAATTTTTAGTCAATCAAACAATTTTATTCAAGCAGTTTTTTTATTTTTACAAATCTGGAAAACATGGAATTTTCATGAAATTTCATTATTTCTGATGGAATCATGGAAATTTTATTTATAACATGGGAATGTATTTTCGTATTTAATTTAATTACTTTATAATGTTTTGTTTATTAAATTTGCAAACAAAAAAAACTTAAAACTAATTTAAAATATTTCAAACAATTATTTAAAAATTAATACCAAATATTTAAATATATATATATGATTGCTTTAAAATACTGTAAAATACCTCAAATTTTGTTTAAAATACTTTAAAATACCTAAAACTTCTTTATACTACTTTAAAATACTTCAAGGGCAATCAATATATTTCAAAAATTTCAAAATTACTTTAAAATGTTTCCAAATACTTTCTAATACTTGCAAATATTTAAAAATACTTCAAAATACTTCATTATACTTAAAATTACTTAAATATACTTTCAAATGCTTCAAAATATTAAAAAATACTTAAAATTACTTAAAGATTTTTTCAAATACTTTCCAACACTTCAAAATATTTAAAAATACTAAAAAAATACCAAAAGATAATTATATACACTTGAAATTACTTTAAAATACTTACAAATGATTAAAGACGTTTAAAAATACTTAGAATTACTTAAAAAATTTTGCAAATACTTCCCAAGGCTTCAAAACATTTAAAAACATTTAAAAATACTGCCAAATTTTTAAATATAAAATTTTAAATATAAAATTTTAAATATAAAATATTTTTAAATATATAGTTTAGAATACTTTAAAATACCTCAAAATTCTTTATATTACTTTCAAATACTTGAAGAGGCTTCAGAATATTCCAAAAAACTCAAAATTACTTTATAATTTTTCCAAATACTTTCCAATGCTTACAAATATTTTAAAAAAGTTTCCAATACTTCCAAATATTTTTAAATATTTCAAAGTATTTAAAAGCACATAAAAATACTACAAAATATTTCGTTATACTTAAAAATACATAAATATACTTTTAAATGCTTCAAAATACTAAAAAAGTACATAAAATTACTTTGAAATTTTTTTAAATACTTCCCAATACTTCAAAATATTTAAGGATACTAAAAATTACTTAACAAAATTTTAAAATACTTAAAATTACTTTAAAATACTTAAAAACCCTTTTTATTACATTAAAATACTTCAAAATATGTAAAAATACATTAAAATACTTCAAAATATTTAAAAATACATTAAAATATTTAAATATACTTAAAATTAGTTTAGAATACTTTAAAATCCTTTATATTACTTTAAAAGACTTTAAAATATTTAAATATAATAAAAAATACTTCAAAATACTTCAAAATATAATAAAGTGTACATTATTATTATAATATTGATAAAGTATTTAACAATATTAGTATTTTAAGTGTTAAATAAAGTATAACCAGATATTAAAATATTACTTGTTTTCTTATATATTTTAAAAGTATCATAATACTTCGGACTACTTCAAAATATTTTAAAATACTTAAGATTACTTTAAAATACTTAAAAATTGCTTAAAATACTTTGAAATACTTCTAAATCTTTTATATTACTTTAAAAGCCTTCAAAATATTTAAAAATGCTTCATTATAATTTAAAATATTTGAAAATATTTGAAAATACTTAAAATTACTTTAAAATAATTCCAGATACTTCGAAATACTTCGAAATATTTTAAAATACTTAAAATTTCTTTAAAATTACTTCAAAATTACTTTAGAATTTTATAAAATACATAAAATTTCTTTAAAATTACTTCAAAATTACTTTAGAATTCTATAAAATACTTTAAAATCCTTTAAATAACTTTAAAATACTAAAGAATATTAAAAAATATTTTAAAATATTAAAAATCACTTAAACATAATTCCAGATACTTAGAAATATTTTAAAATATTTTGAAATACTTTAGAATATTTAAATTTAATTAAAAATACTTTTAAAATATTTAAATATACTTAAAATTGTTCTAAATTATTTTAAAATACTGTAAACTTCTTAAAAATCCTTTATATTACTTTAAAAGCCTTCAAAAATATTTTAAAATACTTCAGAATATTTAAAAATACTTCGAAATATTTTAAAATACTAAAAATCACTTAAACATAATTCCAGATACTTCGAAATATTTAAAAATATTTTGAAATACTTCAGAATATTTGAATATACTTAAAAATACTTTAAAATATTTAAATTTACTTAAAATTATTTTTAATTATTTTAAAATATGTACTCTAAGCTCCTTAAAAATCTTTTATATTACTTTAAAAGACTTCAAAATATTAAAAAATACTTTAAAAGACTTCAAAGTATTTAAAATACTTCAGAGAACTTTAAACTACTTTAAAATATTTCAAAATACTTCAGAATATTTAAATTTACTTAAAAATACTTTAAAAATATTTAAATATATTTGGAATTATTTGAAATTATTTAAAAATAATGCAAACTTTTTAAGTCTCCTTTATATTACTTCAAAAGACTTCAAAATGTTAAAAAATACTTTAAAAGACTTCAAAATATTAAAAAATACTTAAAAATAGTCCAAAGTATTTTAAATGCTCGAGAGTATTTAAAAATATTTAAAAATGCTTCAAAATATTTAAAAACACTTTCGAGTACTTGAAATATTCTTAAAATGAAAAATAATAATCTTGAGTAATTGAAATTCTATAGAAAATTACTTTTAAAAAGCTTTTATTATTTGAAAAGTAATTTAAATCTTATAAAAACATTTTGAAAATGTTTAATGTTTAATTTCAGATACAATTCCGGGGGAAAGTGCTTTTCGCAAGTTCACACGAAGCATCTGACTGTCACCATTGACGCCTTCACGATACACAACAGCCTTTGGCAAGGAAAAAAAGTGAATCTGCCCAATAAAAAAGACATGGCCCTCGTCATATAGTTATCAGGCCGCTCCCTTTAACCAAATTACATTGTTGTGCCCTCTGTTGTTTATAGTTACTATTTTAATACAGGCCCATATTAAAATTATCGCCAAGCGTCGTTCCGTTTATTAGTCAATTTTTTATAAACAAACAAAACAAAAAAATCAAGAAAAAAGAGCAGTGTTGACTTTCAATCTTGAAAAAAGGCGCTTTATTTTTAAGCTATCGTTACCTCAATTTTGTTATGTTTTCAACTATTTACTACTTAACTACTTTCCTTTTTTTAATATCTTCATTACTATTATTATCATCATTATTATTATCATTATTATTATTATAATTTTTTTATCATAATTTTTTTATTGCAACTATTTCTTTTATTCTAATTTTTTTCTATTTTTTTTTTTATAATTTTTGTTCCTTTTTTTCATTCTAATTTGTTCATAATTTTCATTCTAATTTTTTTATAATTTTTGTTCTATTTTTTTTTTATAATTTTCATTCTAATTTTTTTATAATTTTTGTTCTATTTTTTTTATAATTGTGACACGATCTGAAGAAAGGGATTATTGCTTCCCTTTTAATTATTTGCAGACAAAAACAGTTTTTCTTCAATAGCTTTTTTGTATTCTGTCGAGAAAAACTGTTTTTGTCTGCGAATAATAAAAAGAGAAGCAATAATTAAGTCAAAACTGCCAGCAAATTTAACCTAATTTCAAATGCTTGTAAGGTCCCTTTCTTCAGATCGCGTCACAATTATTGTTCTAATTTTTTTTATAATTATTGTTCTAATTTTTTTTATAATTTTTGTTCTAATTTTTCTGTAATTTTTGTTCTAATTTTTTTTATAATTTTTGTTCTAATTTTGTTCATTCTAATTTTTTTCATTCTAATTTTTTTATAATTTTTGTTTATTCGAATTTTTTGTTCTAATTTTTTCTATTGTCACTATTTTTGTTTATTATCATTATTTTTTGTTTATTATCATTTTTTATGATCATTATTTTTTTATTATAATTATTATTATTAACTGACGTCGTTATCGTTTGATTATCGATATTTTTTAGAGAGAAAAATCGATTATCACACAAAACGCTCAGCGAACAACTTACGACTGACAAATGTATTTAATTTTTTAATTATACTTCGTGTTCGTTCAGGAATGAAATTCAAGTAGCGTTCGCAAACATTTTCAAACAAAATAATTTTATTTCTTTCTTTTTTTTACCTTTAATTAATAATGATTTTTCCTTTTAAGTACCAATAAACATTAATATCGACAACTTGAATTGAATTTAATATCGATAATTGGAATGAAATTTAATCTCGAGAATTTGAATAAAATACGAAAATTTGAATACACTTTAATCTCGAGAATTTGAATAAAATACGAAAATTTGAATACATTTTAATCTCGAGAATTTGAATAAAATACGAAAATTTGAATACACTTTAATCTCGAAATTTTGAATAAAATTCAATCTCGAAAACTGGAATCAAATTTAATATCGAGAACTTGAATAAAATTTAATATCGATAATTTGAGTAAAATTTACTATCGAGAATTTGAGTAAAATTTAATATCGAGAATTTGAGTAAAATTTAAAATCGAGAACTTGAATAAAATTTAACATCGAAAATTGGAATAAAATTTTATCTCGAAATGTAGAGTAACATTTAATCTCGAAATGTAGAGTAAAATTTAATCTCGAAAAGTAGAATAAAATTTAATCTCGAAAATTTGAATCGATTTTAACATGGAGAAATTTGGATCAAATTTAATATCGAAAACTTGAATGAAATTTAATATTAAATCTTCAAGTGGATTATTTTGGTTGGAAATAATTCTTTAAAGCGCTTAATTGTTAAAATGAATGATTGCTAATTGCATTTTTTTGGT
This sequence comes from Ganaspis sp. Gsp50, assembly GCA_011057455.1. Lineage (NCBI taxonomy): Eukaryota > Metazoa > Arthropoda > Insecta > Hymenoptera > Figitidae > Ganaspis > Ganaspis sp. Gsp50. The sequence continues at coordinate 2,653 of WNHD01000180.1, read as the reverse complement.
CTTGTACATATATAGAAAAGATATTTAATCTCGAAATTAATATCTAATAGAAATTGCATTTTTACAGAAATTTCCTATTTCAATTTAACGGGAGATAAAGTAGAAATAAGACTTGAGTGAAAAATAAGCTTTCGAATTATTGGATTTTACTTTTTTTTAAATATTGCCATTTTCGATATTTAAATGAAAATTAATTTAAATTTGTTCACATGAAAATGAATTTAAATTTGTTCACATGAAAATGAATTTAAATTTGTTTAAATGAAAATGAATTTAAATTTGTTTAAATGAAAATGAATTTAAATGAAAATGAATTTAAATGAAAATGAATTTAAATGAAAATGAATTTAAATGAAAATGAGTTTAAATGAAAATGAATTTAAATGAAAATGAATTTAAATGAAAATGAATTTAAATGAAAATGAGTTTAAATGAAAATTAATTTAAATTCAATTAAAAATCGTCTCTGCGAAAAAGAAGTGATTAAATCCACACGAACATAAAATTGAACTAATAAAATTAATTAGACTGAACAATAAACAGTTGTAGTGATCTTAATCTAAAAGAAACAATCAGAGGCGTTTTTTAAAAATCGAAAATAAAAAAAATTTTAAAAGGCAAACTCGTTTTAAAAAATCGCTTATTAAAACACAAAAGATGAAACGATAAAAAGAAATTCTGTGAATTTCGAAAAAATGTATATGCATGCTCGATGTCCTTTGGATACAATTAAATTGAATAAATAAATTAATTAAATCAAGATTTCCATTTCACGTGCCATACTTGGCAAAATTTTGAAATTGAATCGAATTTTTGCGTAAAATGATTTGTCGAATTATTTTGATGAAAAGAATTGGAGTTTCAGCGTTTAATTTATTTCTTTTATGTCTGTAAATATAGAAGATGAATATTTTTGGACAATCTGCGTGTTGGTTTTGAAAAATGTTTTAATCATTAAAAAAAGTTGTATTCTAACGATTAGAATCGAGTCTTTTGAAAACGACGACTTACATATCGATTTTTATCTCGAAAAAAAAACGAAAACAATAATGGCGAACGTACTTGGATTTTCAAATTTCTGTATATTTTTTTTTTCTAAATAAGATTCTTTCGATATTTCCAGCAAAGAGAGTAGGCATGACATGTGTATCGAAAGAAAAGATATATAACGCCATAAAAGATTCGAGGATTTGTTTATTTTAAGATGTGCAAGCGATGAGATTAATTAAAAAAAATTAATGGGATGATTAATGAATATTAATAATAATTTAGTCACTAATCTTAAGTAATGGGGAAAAGTCGATTAAAGAGTGCAAGATAAAAGTAAAATTGAAGAAAGTAGAAAATAAAAGAGAGAAAAAGAGAAAGAGAAAAAAAGAGAGAGAAAGAGAAAAAAAAGAGAGAAAGAGAAAAAAGAGAAAAAAGAGAGAAAGAAAGAAAGAAAGAAAAAGAAAAATAGAGAGAAAAAGAGTTAATAGCTTGTGCTTAATATTTATATTTTTAAAAAACAACATCAGTTATTAGAGCTCGAAACTGGCATTTGTGAAATAATTATTTGCATAACAAGAAAAAGTAGAAAATTGAAGAAAAAAAAGAATAAAATGGCAAATAAAATTTGCAAAAATGAGGTACGAATGTAGTAGAAAGCGTTCGTTGTATGTTACAGTAAATTGCGCTTATTGATAATAATAAATATTAATCTTTACATACTTCTGTTTGTCATTGGAAAACAAATAAATATTAACAAAAATAAAAAAGAAGAAATAAGAGCGTCGTCGTTTTCGCGAAATAATTTTTCCAATTTCCTTCATGTCTGTAAATATTATGTTTTTATATATATATATACATATATATAATATACATATTATACATAATACATAAAGATGATAAACAATCTACTTGGCCTTTGTTTATTTTTCACCTATATTTTTCTACTATTTTCTTTATTTAAGAACTTTAAGAATTTTGAAATCGAATGTGACAGGTCGCGAAAAGCGAATTTAGGTTATGTTTTTTGGTACTTCTTCTTTCATTAAAACCAAATTAAGATCTTGCAAATTATCTGAAATCAAAAGCAGTGTTACATTTTATTATATATATCATTACCTTTTCAAGATTCTGAATTTAAATCATTCTCTCAGGCAGCATCGAAAAGATTTTTACTTACCGAATCGGAATCTCTTTTTCCTTACCGAATCTTTTTTTCCTTCGCTAACGTTCGCTAATTTTGAGTCTTCAAATTGTTCCTGATGTGCGGTAAGCTTGCGATATTTGTGATTATATTCAATATTAAATAAATAATTTGACAAGTGGTGGAAAAGCGCAAAAAGACGATCAATTGTCATTCATTTTCTTGACTTTAATTTTTTGTTTTCTATTATAAATACTAATTTCCACAAAGAATGGTTAATTTTATTTTCGTAAAAAGCTTCCGAATTCAACATTCTGCAACATTCAACGTTCATTTCATTGGAAGTTTTTATAAAAACACGTGGAAAAACGATTTTCTTTTGATAAGGGTGAACAAAGGACGCCATGTTTTCTTTGACCTGTTATTTCACTTGACAGTTTTTTGTGATTTTTCTCTTAAACTTCGTGTTTTCAGTTCCGAATTTTTCAAAATAAATGATGACCGAGTAATTCATCATTGATT
>WNHD01000179.1:0-68047 GCA_011057455.1 Ganaspis sp. Gsp50 | reverse complement strand
TGTTTTTCAGTATTTAAACTGTTTCTTTTAATCAACTGAGAGTATATCCTCACAGTGGCACCCATTTGGGTGCCTTATGATGGAAAATAAAGATGAACACTGTTATATCACTATTTACGAAGAAAACGAAAATTTTAATCAACCCCATTGGGTTCCCTTAAAAATCGAAAATTGCATGTTTTTCAGTATTTAAACTGTTTCTTTTAATCAACTGAGAGTATATCCTCACAGTGGCACCCATTTGGGTGCCTTATGGTGGAAAATAAAGATGAACACCGTTATATCAATATTTACGAAGAAAACGAAAATTTTAATCAACCCCATTGGGTTCCCTTAAAAATCGAAAATTTCATGTTTTTCAGTATTTAAATTGTTTCTGTCAATCCGCTTTCTACTGAGAAGTGAAATTCACTTAAAATAAGTGAATTTCACTTAAAATAAGTGAATTTCACTTCTCAATAAGTGCATATACACTTTTTATAAGTGTATATGCACTTATTACGTACGTGGAAGACTTTTCACTTATTCAGATTTAGAGTGTTATAATAGTTGGAAAATGAGTAAGTGTTAAAAAATATATTCTAAAAAAGTTGCTCAAGTGAATATACCAAATTTACTTTATTAAATTACATTCTGAAGAATTGAATTATAAAAGATTTATATTATATAGAAATGTCGAAGATTGCTTGTAATTCTAATAATTGAATTCTAAAAATATTGTTAGACACGAAATATCAGTATTAGAGTGTATTGATCACTATTATAGGCACATGAATTCAGGTCTGATTTAAATGTCCTATCGTTCTTTAAGTTTTAAATAAACCCTTTAAAATCAATGTCAGTTTGGGATATTTACTGGCTCACATCTGAAAGAAAATAGAGCCAAATAACTTTCTATCAAACTAGACGCACACGCAGGAAAATGGAATAGTAGAGTTTGCGCACGAAAAGAAAGTTTTTCTGTTTGAGAATTTATTACCAGTGTAGTAAAAAATTTTACTCTGCTGAAAACTCATCTGACTGTCGTCAACAATTTCTAGCTGAAGTAGACAAAGTTTGAGGTAGCTCTGAAAAAGTTTAATAATATATTCAATCGAGACAGAAAGTTCACTCTCATGAAACATTTGACCAATTTTTTTCACATACTTTGGATTAAAATATTTTTATAATTTAACAGAGACTTTGTGACCATTTTTCACATTTAAGTAATTATGTCGCTCCAATTCTCATTTATCCAACTATTCCAATTATTATCTTTTAAAATTATTTTCCAATTATTTCGTTTTATAAAATGTAATTTTATTAAAAATTTATTGTATCTAAAGTTTTGTGTCACAATTGCTTTGTGTGATGAAAAATTTATTTTTTAGAAAGTAATGAACGTGTTTTTAAGTAAAAAATTGCGTTTCTTTACAGCTGAATTTATCACACCGAAATTTTATTCTCGTGAATTGGATTGTATTCCGGGTGAGAATGTCATTGAGGAAGCCAAAGAAATAGCAAAAGTGGAATCTAAAACACCCAAGAAACTCTATCGTTGGCCAGTTTTAACCAGTCATGTGTAAGCTTTTATTTTTAATTTTTTATGGTTCGATTTAGTGTTCTTATTTTTTTAATGTCACATTCTCAATATAAATAATGAAATAATAAAAATAATTATAATTATTGTAATAACAATAATAAAAGAATGTATTAATTTTTTTAATTGAAAATATTCAAATTATAATAATAATAATACTATAATGATAAATAATTTTTTTAAATTTGTAACAATGTTCATTTACAAAGATTTTTAAATTTTGCAACGATGTTAATAAATTGTCAATTGTAAATTGCAACGATTAAATTTTGTTTAAATTGTTTAAAGTATATGGGACGATATTTAAAAGTAACGATTTTTCAATTTTGAAATGAGTTTGTTTTTAATTTAATTTCGAAACATTTTAAAAAGTTGTTTAAATTTAAAACAACATTTTTTCGAACAATATTTTTCAGCTATGGCTGGTGGCATGATAGAGGAATTCAGCCAATAGATGGAAGATTTAATTTCCATAAAAAAACGTCTGATCTCGTAAGCTTCCAGATGAAAATTTATTCCGAGGATCGGAAAGTAAAGGGGCTGGACTATTGAGAAAAATAAATATATATTATCATCTGAATTATTCTATTATCATTCAGTCAGTGTACTAAAAATATTGTATTTATTTACTTTTATATATAATTTATAAAATCACATATTCTATATTATTTCCTCATTCTTTTATTATTCCACAATTCGTTTTCTAAATTTTGTATTTCCTTTTTTCACTAACGTAAATTTTTATTTTTTTTATTTAATTTTTTATAAATTTGCTGAGGTTGTAAATAGCAGTGACAATTTTCGACTTTCTAAAAATAGATTAACTCTTTTTCATCTAAAAAGCTTATATTCGAAGTTTTATTCTTTCCATGTGTGTGTATGTCACTTTTTGTCCTCATTACGATTCCTCAAAAACGCTTTGACCGATTTTAATAAAATTTAGTAGATATTACACTCATTAATAGCTAGAAACAAACACATTTCTATCAATTTTTTTATTTTGATTTTATTTATAATAATTTATTATAATTTTGATTTTATTTCTTTTGATTAAATGTAATTTATAATATTATAAAAGATATATAACATAATAGTAGTAATATAATACTTTTTATTATTTATATTTTTCTGATTTTGTGTTTTAGTTATCTTATTTTACTTATTTTCCTTTATTATTTTACTTTATTTGCTTTATTTTATTTATATATTTGATTTATTTTATATTATTTATTTTTAATTATTTTTTTTTTATTTTTTTTTATTTTATTTTATTTATTTTTTTCTTTTATTTTATTTATTTTTTTCTTGTATTTATTTTTTTAATTCAATTTCTTTTATTGTATTTTATTTATTTTATTTATTTTATTTCTGTTACTTATTTTATTTATTTACATTTTTATTTATTTCCATTTATTGTTTATTTACTCATTTAATTTTAATTTCTATTTTTAAAAAATTGAATTCCAATTTTCCTGTTGCTAGGACTTTTCTCCTTGTATTTGTGTTCCGCGGGTTGCAGTCACACAGGAGGTCCCGTAAATTGTAAATGAAATAAAAATTTAATAAAGCGTATTTAAAGAACAAAATCTTGTTATAATTTAGAGTTGACCTAAAGAAAAGAATGCAGACTTGTGTTTCAGAATGCTATTTCTGCACAATTTGCAACGATTCATGATATTCAAGTGCTGTTACAGCAGTCGATAAGTCATTCACCTTTTGTCTACGCAATACATACTTCAGAATAAGAAACTAGAGCACAAGAAATTATTATAATCATTCTACAAATGCTTACTTTTAAACGTGCAAGTACGTAATTTAGTTTATTGATATCAGAAAATTTTTCACAATAACAAAACCACCACTGATTTAAAAAGAAATTATAAATAAAAAATAAATAAATTGAAATTATTTATAAATTTAGAATACATTTATTTATAGATATTATACACATTTATTCATTTAAAAAACACTACTAAAAAGAATCAATTTTTTGGTAATCATTTATTTTTATAAACAATTTTTAAACATCCTTTTAAAAAAAAAGAAGCCAAACAATTTTAATCATTTTTAATTATTTAACATTTTTAGTCGTTTGTTTATTTGATTATTTATTGTATATAATTTTTTATTAACATTTATATTTTTCTTTTTTTTGTTATGCTATTATTATTATTTTATTATTATTATTATTTTTTTTATTTTTTTTTATTGAGGTTTGGCAAATGCATTTACGCAGAAACGGGAAGCATGACAATTATTATCATTGTTCCTATTGTTGTTTTCATAATTTAATATTTTTCAATTATTAATCACAATATTCACGTTTAAAAATAATTTTACTCATAATTTGCTGAACGCCGAAAAAACGTTGCATTGTTAAGACAATTCAAATTTACGCGCCAAAAATACCCGCTTTTTTACGGAGCATGCGCCCCTCGTCTTTAAAAGGCCGCGCATACCAAAAAGATTTCGAATGTCAGCCAATCAGAAAATATTTTGTGGGAATTTTCAGTGCAATCGAGCAATCAGAAGCCCGCCAGTGTCGGTTGTTGATTTATTTTACAGCGTGCGAAGTGACAAGAACAAAAAGTGCACTGATATTCCGCCAAAAACGAATCCCGGCATGGACGAAACTACCAGGCTGAGCGACGAGTTCATTGAAAATTCGGAGGAATTATCGCCACCAGAAAAGTAAGTCAAGTCATTTAATATGGGTGATAAACTTGGCAAAATATCTGTCGGGTCCCAGCCTCATTCAGGTACAGAAAACCTGATTACCTGCTTTGAGAAAGGAGCAGGTAGTTTCGCGCGGTCAGGTAAGGTTAAGAACCCCTGGCAAACAGTTTTCATCCCCGAAACGATGCGAGTCACCCTCCGTGACGCTTGAAAACGTTTATTTATTAAAATTGTTAAATCGCGAGTGATATTTTCTGTTAATAATCATGTCCGAAACATGCTGGTATAATAGGTAAAATTCCCTCCAAAAAGATATTTCTTGTCTTGACATTGGGGGAAAATTAACTCACTTATTTCTCTGATTTAACCTGCATTTTGGGTATTGCATATGCATGTGAAAATGCTTGGGAAACGCAGCTGTTTAGACGCTTTCCTATTTTCTTTTTAAGAATGATGAAATCCAATTTTTCATAGTTTGTCTTTTTTTTACCAAGTGTTCCCTGGTGTTTGTTTCTTTTGTTTACTTCCGCTTCACACTTGTTTATTATTTGTTTTTAAATATCATAACCATGCTACATGCTTTTTACGTACTTTAAACTTTTTGGGCAATTTTTTCAAATAATATACACTGTTAGTATAATTATTTAACGAGTCGATTTAAAGTGTACTTGAAAAAAACTCCGTTTTAGGAATGTGCATTTTTCGTATAAAATAATAAAATTTTCGGGGAAAAAAGAAAGAAGGAATTAAAGAATAAGTGATTAAAGTTGTCGTTGAATTATTTAAATTGAAAGCAGAAAAGTAAACATGTATTTAAAAAAGAGAATCACGGAAGTATTTTTGAATTTACTTTGATAAAAAAAACAAATGTAATAATAACAATTGTGAGTGCATTATTGGTAAGAGTGATAATTCTAAAATCGATAGTAATAGCAATTGAACTAAATTATATTCATAATTGAACTAAATTAGTTGAAATATATATTTGAAGGTTGTGTTTTCAATAGTCTGATAACATTATACAACTGTTTAAACTCATAAATGAAAATGTGGAAACTGGATATTATAATTTTAAATGCCTTTAAAAGATTATTAACCTATTTTACGATCTTATCTTTCGTCTTTGATAATATTTATTTTATGTTTTCATTAATTTTTCGTTTATTCGTTTATTATTTTGCCAATCTCTTGTTTTCGATTTTCAATTCCTGAAGTCTTTTTTTTCTTCATTTTTAATGCCGTTAAAATAATATTTCTGTAAATGTTTTTAAACAAGGATGAGTAACTAATTTTTTATCATTTCATATTTAATTTTAATTAGAATTTTTTTATTACGTATTGTATAATGTAGTGTTTTTTTTATGTATTGTTTTGTAGTGTCTATCCGCAAATTTGAAGATGTTGACTAATTGTTAATTCTGTTGCAAATTCTGATGCAAATTGTGTTATAAAATCTGTTGTCAATTTTGTTGTCAATTTTGTTGTCAATTTTGTTGTCAATTGTGTTATAAATTCTGTATTATATATAAAAGTCAGGGAATTTATCTTTCAGTGCAATTAATCGGCTTGGTTCTTTTTTTATTTGCAGCAAACGAGTACGCTTAGACGATGGCTGTAACAATAATTTAAACGAAGTCACTGAAACGACGAAAAACAATCCTACTCATTGGTCATGTGCAGGAGACACAAGTTTCGTCGAACCTGAAATTTTGGAAGACATGGGCGTCAGTATGTTAGAAGATGAAGAAAGCTGTGAGAGGGAATTAAAAAAACCTCGAATACAGGGCCCATCTCCAAAAATTACCAGAGAAGATTCTTTAAAAGAAAAAGGAGCCTGCGTCAGTCAAGATTCAGGAATGTACAGGCATTCCAGTTTTGAAACCGATGTACCCGAAAAATATGATAGGTTTGTCCTCTAATTTTAAAATTCCATTCTTTATAAAGATTACTTTCAAAATAACTAATTATCAATGTAACTGATTTTTAATGTATCAATAACTAATTGTAAGTAAAGTATAATTATTAATAACTACTAACACATTGAGTAGATAAAAAGTTCGATATTGCTTTAATAAGAATAATTCAAAAAGAATGATTCGAAAAGGATAATTCGAAAAGAATAATTCTAAAAGGATAATTCGAAAAGAATAATTCTAAAAGGATAATTCGAAAAGAATAATTCAAAAAGAATAATTCAAAAGGAAAAATTCAAAAAGAAAAATTCAGAAATCGAAAATTAAATTAATATTGAAACGTAATTAAGTATAAGAAATTCGAGAGAAAGATTTTTGGCCTCGAAGACAATATTTTAGCAATGTAAAAACAATTTAAGTACATTGCAAAATATTTTTTTTAAAACTATTGAAAACGATTCTTAAAGGCTCGAAGACTTGATAGATTTTGATAATCCAACGAATTTTACATCAACGGGAAATGAGTCCGGATATGGCTCAAGAGCAGAACTGGAAGGTTATGCAGAATCCAAGCAAAGTTTCAATAAAGACGATCAGAATTCGACTGCGGATAAGAACGAACTAGCGTTAGAATTCGGTTTACGAAGGAGAAAAAAACCGTCAATTGTAGGAGAAGATAAATTTAACAAATTATCGGATGAAATGATTTTGATGATTTTAAAGTGGCTTCCAAAGCAGTGTTTGGTGAGTCAATTTCGTCTTTTTTATGGAAAATAATTAATTGAATAATAATCCATGTATAATTGAAGAATAAAGTATAATTTGTCCCGTTCATTGTATAATAAAAATAAAATAATTAAAGAATAATGTGTAATTAAAGAATAATGTGTATTTAAAGAATAATGTATAATTAAATAATGTGCAATTAAAGAATAATGTATAATTAAATAATGTGTAATTAAAGAATAATGTATAATTAAATAATGCATAATTAAATAATGTATAATTAAATAATGTAATGAATAATTAAATAAGGTAGGGTAAATCAATGTACAATTCTGAGGTGTCAATAATCAAAAAATCCTCTTTAGGTGCGTTCGATGCTGGTTTGCAAAAGGTGGTGCCAAATAGCGAGAGATGAGGCTTTATGGACCCGTTTAGATTTGGGAAGTAAAGTATTAAGTGATGGAAATCTAGGACACATTATTCCTCGAGGAGTACAAATTTTGAGGCTAGCTCAAGCAGAAATAGCTTCACCTGTATTTCACCCAAGTAGTGAAGCAGCTGGAGAAAGTTACATTAGTAAATTACAATACTTAGACCTTTCAATGGCAGTTATTTCCCCTTGGGATTTAGCAAGTTTGCTCTCGAAATGTAAATATTTAAAAAAATTGTCCTTGGAAAAGTGCGTCTTGAACAGGAAGTGCTGTGCAGCTATTGGTGAAAATGTTAATTTAGAAGTATTAAATTTAACCATGTGTGAAGGAATGGATATCGAGTGTATTCGTAGTTTAATGCAATTAAAACGGTAATACTAATCACGTAGAAAATCAAAATGATGAATAATTGCAAAACAATTTTTAACAATACCAAGGATATTTGAAAATATCTTTTGTAAAAATATTTTTTGTAAAAACATCTTTTGTAAAAATATCTTTTGTAAAAATATCTTATGTTTAAACACTGTTCAAAATTTTTAAAATAACTTTTCCTTTTTTCAGATTGAATTCTTTAAATTTGTCTTGGTGTGGTCTCGATAACGACTGCATGGCTTTAGTTTGTAAATCATTGCCGTCGACCGTGACTCGGTTAAATATTTCTGGATGTAGAAAAACTCTTCTCGATGATAGTAAGTTTCTTTTGAACAATTATTTTCCTCGCTCTGAATTAGCATAGGTAATTTTGTTTGAATCAAGAAAACTGAATAATTAGACAGATACATTTAAATAAAAAAGATAAATTTAAATGAAAATATAAATTTAAATGAAAAGATAAATTTAAATGAAAAGATAAATTGAAATGAAAATATAAATTGAAATGAAAACGATAATTTTACCTTTATTTTGAATTGCAACTTTTTCCAACTCTTATAATTAAAATAATGAATAATGTCCTTTATTGCAGACGTGAAGGATTTACAGAAAAATTGTCCAGATCTGGTAGAATTGGATTTGAGTGATTGCACATTGTTAACGATAAACACAGTGCACAGTCTTCTGAAATTCATGCACCTGGAGCATTTATCGTTGAGTCGCTGCTACAGTATTCCAACCTCGATGTATATTAGATTAGCATACATGCCGCCTCTGATGTATTTGGATTTGTTTGGTCTAATGACCGAGGCAATGCTACAATCGTTTCAAGCTAATTGCGACGAAACTGAAATCAACAAGTTCCTATATAGTTCTGTTGCCAGGCCAACAGTTGGAGTGAGGAGAACAAGCATTTGGGGTCTCCGAGTCAGAGATTAAAAAAATTTAAAAAGAGATCATAAATTAAAATTTTTGATTCAGACTGAAAATCCGAAGAATGATTATTACCAATTTTATATTAAGATTTTTCTAAAATTTCGTTGGATTTTCACATTTTTGAGATCCTTTACTTTTTATACGATCGATAATTACTTTTGTTAAATTGTTATCAGTTTTATACTTAAAGTATAATCGCGATACGAAAATATCGTGGGAATGAAATCAGGTATTTACTCATTGTTTTTCAGATTTTCTTCATTATTATTTGTATATAATTTGAAGTATTGCACAGGGACTTGTTATTTTAATTATTCTCTGAGGCTGTGCGTTAAGGGTACTTTATTTTTAAATAAATCTTTGTCATTCAACCAATTAACATCAAATCGAATTTTTTTCAAAGAATTAATTTGCGATTTAGTGTTTAAATTTAGAAGTTTAAAATTGAATATTATTTACACCTTTTTTTTTTAATGTGTTTGGTGATAATTTAGAACTTTGAAAATGTGCTTTCAATAAAAGTTGAAACCAATTCTACGTGTTAATTAATTGTTGATTTTCAATGACTAAATTTATCATTTTATCAAACAGTAAGATTACCCGAAAAAGTGAGTGTTTAAGAATCGTTTAGGACAAGTTGTGTTGTAAGAAACAATAAGTGCCTTGTCAAGACGACTTTAAAAATATTTGTAACCCTTAGTTGTGAATGCGACAAAAGCTCCAAAAAAAGTTTTATCAATTGTGATTGTCATAAAATACCATGATATTGAAAATGTTTTTTTATATTATGAAGCATCTTTGAAAATATAATTATAACTTAATAATTGTTTTTTTAATACTCCCTTTCCAGTAATAAAAATAGATCCTGCAGTATGAAATAAATTTGTATTTATTGACAATTTTTTACATGTTTTACAAAAACACGTTTGGATACCTTTTTAAATTTTTACTTTTCTTGATTGTAATTACTTCAATGTTTTCAAACTGAATTAAATTCAAGATATCAAAAAATCTAAAATTTGAATATTTTTAATACACTTGAGACACAAATTTAACGAAACATAATTACGTAATTAAATTTTTAGCATAAAATCAAGTCGTTATAAAAGTTTGAAAATTACTCCAGAATGTGCAAAATTTGAATTACTCTTTTAATTAAAAATTGGGTAATAAACTTAACGCAATATCCCTGAGGGTCAACTCTCAATTATGTACAAAATTTGTCAATCCAACGGAACTTGTGCGAAATAGTATCAAAAAACTATTAACAAATATAGTTTTTACCAAAAAGTATAATTTTTACTAAAAAAATAGCTTTTACTAAAAAATGTAGTTTTTACTAAAAAATATTTTTGTAAATAGTTTTTTCTCGAATATTTTCAACAACGCATAGATATCTATTTTTTCCTCCTATAAGAAACATGCTCTTCTTTCTCTAAAATTGAACATAATTATTTTCTCTAAAAATGCAACTTTGTATTTGAAATCAAATTTTTCGCTGGTACATTTATCTACCTTCAAAGACTTTTGAACCAGAATTTTATGAATTTCTAATTAGAATTTATTACGACTAGTTTCATTAAAGAAATAAAATTATTTTTGGAAGGTTACAGCTCTTTATACAAAATTTCACGGTAAGTCTTAATTATCATAGCTATTTTCATGAAGTAGCTAATTGGTCAGTAGGTGGAGCTTCTATGGATTTTGTACCCTTTGATGAACTTTTCGAATCAGTTTTTTCCGAAGAGTCTTCCGCCAATATCGACTTCTGGTCCTGTTTTTCTTGATCGCTTTGCCAATGGACCTAAAAGTAAAAAATATAACAATAGTTTTATTTAATATAGTTTTATTCAATAACAATAGTTTTATTCAATATAGTTTTACTCAATAACAATAGTTTTAATCAATTTTTATTGAGCTTTTTTACTGCATTTTTTTATTGCATTTTTTTATTGAATTATTTTATTGAAAATTATTTATTTTATTTTATATTTTAACAATTATTTTAACAATTTATATTTTAACAATTTGTTCTTAGCTTTCTAAAGACTATATCTATTACGAATGCATTATTTTTCGTTTAAAATTTATTATAAAAATTTCACAAATATTGAAATTGATTAATTTCGTTGTAAATTCAAATGTTTTCAAAATAGAATTCAAAATAAAAAAAGCAGAGTACAATAAAGTAAAGCTTCCTTTAAGCAATAATTTCAACATAAAACAATATAAATTTTCAGTCGGTTTTTCAGAAAACTTAATGAGTAAAAATGATTCTTTTAAAATTAAATTACTTTAATTTTTTCAACATTGAATTTAAAATCTACAAGGCCAAAAAAAGGAAAATAAATAAGTTTAAATAAACATTGTATATAAATATAGTAAATACTGTAAACATAGTAAAAAAGGAAATTGAACATAGTATAGGTAAAGAATAGTTAATAATAATAATAATAATAATAATAATAATAAAATAGTAATAAAAAAATAAAATAGTAAAATAAAATAGTAAAATAAAATACTAAAATAGAATAGTAAAATAGAATTGTAAAATAAAATAGTAAAATAGAATAGTAAAATAGAATAGTAAAATAAAATAGTAAAATATAATAGTAAAATAGAATAGTAAAATAAAATAGTAAAATAGAATAGTAAAATAAAGTATTAAAATGGAATAGTAAAATAAAATAGTAAAATAGAATAGTAAAATAGAATAGTAAAATAAAATAGTAAAATAGAATAGTAAAATAAAATATTAAAATAAAATATTAAAATAGAATAGTAACATAAAATAGGTAAAGAATAATTTTTATAAAAAAATGTTCACCTTTTGCTTGTGCTGCCTAATCGCGTAGTGAACTCTATCAATGACCATTTGTTCCGTTAAGACACCATCCTCAGAAGCAAAAGCGGCAGTTTGCCACCCAACACCCAACTTTGCAATTTCTCTTCCCGACAAACCTTCCGTCATTTCTGCAATTTTCGTACAAAGAACACCATAATCAAATTGCGCCACTTTCAATCTCTTCATTCCCTGAGTTGCTGGCTCCAAAATAAACTTATCGAAATACAATCGAACTAATCGTTCCCGTTCTTCCAATCCAGGCAAACTGAACTCCACCATCGTATCCATTCGATCATAAACTGCCCAGTCAAATTGCTCGGGTGTATTCGACGCCAAAAGTAATGTAAACTTATTACTTTGCTCTCCAGTACGATACAAAAATGCATTCAACATTGCCCTTAAATCCTCAGAAATGTGCTCGCTGGACCTTTTTCGCAAAAATGCATCAGCCTCGTCAATAAAGAGAACGAGACCTTTTCTGGAAGTTGACGCCCAGTCGAAAACTTTATGAATCGACGTGACACCTTCTTTGCCTAATGGAGCCAAATCCCCTCCCGTCAGAATGGCAAAATCCATTCCAGAATGTTTAGCGAGTCTTTTCGCGAACATTGTCTTTCCTGTCCCAGGTGGACCGTGCAACAGTATATTTACATAATTTCCTTTATTTCGTTTAGTATTTTTTGTCGCGATGGCAACGTCACGAAGTCGCTCTTCAAGTTTCGGCGCGAGCACTACTCCGGACAGGGCGTCGGTTTTTCGATCTTTTAATGATTTCATGGCTTCGATTGGATGCTTGATTGCATCTAGAGCAGAGAATCGCGACGTTTCTCTCACTAATGACGGTTTCCCGAGATGCGACTCGATATATCGAGACACTACATTTGTTGATCTTTTGGCAGAGTAAATTCCTAGTGCCACCAGCGATAAACCTCCAGCAGCTGCCAGAATTTTGTCCCAATCCTGCAGCAAAGCTGATGCTCCTGTTCCTAAAACTGAGCCTGCAGTTCTGTAAAGAAAATAATTTTTTGAATTAGATAAAGTTTGATCTAAAATTCAATAAAAGTTTCAACTTTTTCAAATAAATTTTTATAACAAATTTTATGTTTTATGTTAATTATGCAAAATTTGCGAAATTTTTTTTTATATAAATAGTAATTTTTACACAATAATTTGTGTAAAATAAATAGTAATTTTTACACAATAATTTGTGTAAAATAAATAGTAATTTTTACACAATAATTTGTGTAAAAATTACTATTTATATGTGGATTAAAACCTACTTAATCGATTCGAGGACAGTCACTCGATTTTCAGCAGCTTTGAGCCTAATTTTCTCAAGATTCAAATCCTGATTTTCTCTGTCGATTTTAGCCTGAGCTTTCAATTTTGCTTCTAGTTTTTTCATTTCGTATTTTTCCTTCATTTGCATTTGATGCTCGATAGTTGCTTTTTTCATGGCTTCCTGTTTAGCAACAGACTCTTCTTGTTTCCTTAAATTCTCATCGTTCATTCTCTGCTGCTGCAGAAGTTGATCCTCGTATCTTTTTCTGGACAGTTGATCTTGATACTGGGCTCTCACCTGTTGATTTTTAGTTTCTTCTGCTATTGTTTTTCTTCTCTCATCTCCATCTATTCGTTTTTGTTCTACTTTCGATTGCTCGATACTTGCTTCATACTTTTTTATTTCTCCTTCTATTTCTGCTCGTCTTGTAGCTTCTTGAGATTTAGCCAGGTCTAAAGCTTGCGTAGCGTAAGCTGGAAAAAAATTACGAATCATGTAGACAAATGCTAAGAGACGTTTTTTAAAAGAATAGAAAAAATATTATTATGCAGGTTTTTCGGTTTATAAAAAAATTTTCAGTT
This sequence comes from Ganaspis sp. Gsp50, assembly GCA_011057455.1. Lineage (NCBI taxonomy): Eukaryota > Metazoa > Arthropoda > Insecta > Hymenoptera > Figitidae > Ganaspis > Ganaspis sp. Gsp50. Next base: position 54,703 of record WNHD01000179.1, on the reverse strand, counting down.
TATAAAAAAATAGTTTAGTCCCAATGTTTATTGAACATATTTATTTGCTCTAATTGGAAGCTTACTTTTTACGGAGTTGTACTTTTTATATATTGAAGCTTAAAATTTAAGAATAAAATTTATTATTCTCGTTGATAAAATATTTTGCGAATTTTTATAGACAAAAATTAGTTTTCTACTATAAAATTTAGTTTTCTAATCATAAATATACATCATTTTTTATAATATAATAATCAAAAACTTTTTATCTTTTTTTTAATCCTTAGCTTTTAGCCTTATCTTTTAATTATTCCCTTTATCTTTTACTCCTGCAAAATAATTTTCAGTTCATTCTAATAGAGAATACAAAACTCAAAAATTGAATTTCGTCAAAATAAATAAAAACATTGTTATACAAAGCAATTGAAAAAAAGTTGTTATAGTTACAAAAAGTTATAATTATAAAAATAGTTATCGTTATAAAAATATTTATCGTTATAAAAACGAAATAGTTTCACTGTAACTGCGTTTTTCAACAGAAAATTTCATCATCCTGAAAATCATCAAGGAAAAGTATTCCTAACCCAAAAATGCTCCTGGCTTACGTAATCTTATATAATGTGGAAATGAGTTTTAGGAGAAAGATGACAGAAAAGTTTTAATACCAGATTTTTCCAAATCTTTGGCAGCCGCAGCTGCTCGTTCCAAGGCACTGGAATCAAATCTATAAGCATCCATTTGAGATTTTGGAGGATTTTTCGATGGAGGTTTACCATCGGAACCTCCGCCATCGCCACCTCCAGAAGCCGGTGGCTGCACGTATTGTTGAAAGTCCTGAGATTGTGTGTAACGATTTCCAAGTAACCACGACATTTTCAAAATCTGCTATATACTGTCACTTTTTAAAACAGTTTTATTAATTAATTCTTAGTCTAAAATGTTAAACGAATTGATTATTGTAACACACGTGCGAGCACGTTTTAATCACGTAAAACAGCGGAACACGAACTTTGATTCTCACGTAATTACGTGACAAACGGAGGAATTTACATGTGTATTCCTCCGTTTGGCACGTAATTACGTGAGAAACGTGTGTCATGTAGACACGGGGTAGCAGACGAAAAGACACTAAAAAACGTGAAACGGAATAGGACTACCAACTGTCAGTGAATAAAACTAGTGGAATTGGATAAAATTATAGGTTAGAAATATTTGTCCTTAAAATAACCTCTGTCTTCTTCAAAATATTTATCTTTAAGAATACGTTCGTTAAAAATAACCTTTGTGTTTTTTAAAATTAAAGTTTTTTAAACAATTTGTTTAAATTGATAAAAATTGAATACATTCTTAATTATTAATATGAAGATATTGTTTATAATTGATAAATCAAAGGCGCAAAGAATTCTGGGAAAAATGATCCTTCTATGTAAAACCCTAGCAAGCGGTTGGTACTACTGGCTGTCAAATTATTCCACCAGAATGTCAAAATAGAGAATATTTTGAAGTTTGACGTTTTTTCCGAAAACTTTACGAATTCCGGTACAATTTTCAAAGCTAGTTTTTGTAATTAAGTGTATTTAAACAATGTCTTCTATTACAATATCTGCAGTTCGTCCGCGAACTAGTATTCTTGATAAATCGCTCAGTAAAGGCAAAGGAGAAGTCAGCTTGAGTTGTTTTGCTCTCCTTTTTTCAGAACTTGTTCAATACTGTCAAAATCGAGTTTACACTGTACCAGAACTGCAAAATAAGTAAGTAATCCTCCTTTTCTCTTGCTCACTAAATTAATAATTACACAATAATTATAAGTGGATTTCTTCAGAAATAATTTTTTCAGGTTATGTTTGAAAAATTAAGAATATTTAATAATCGCTTTTATTTTACACATGAATAGGTTAATGTAAAGAACTTCGTAATGTAAATAAAGAAACTTGTACAATATAATATCTTTAATTGACTTTTAAACTGTAGATTAGCCGAATTGGGAATGGAAGTTGGACATCGTGTCACAGATCTTCTTGTTGTTCGGGAAAAAGGTGGAAAACGGGAAATAAAATTGCTAAATATTCTTCTGTTTGTGAAGAGTACCCTTTGGAAATCATTGTTTGGCCGAGAAGCTGATAAATTGGAGCATGCTAATGATGATGAACGTACCTACTATATTATTGAGAAAGAATCATTAGTCAATAAGTTTGTATCCGTTCCAAAAGATAAGGGTAGTTTAAATTGTGCATCATTTGTTGCTGGGATTGTAGAAGCTGTTTTGTGTGACAGTGGATTTGTAAGTATATTAAATAAGATTTCATAATATTATTATATAATTGTGTTGATAGGTAAAAAATTATTAATTGTGATTGCATTAATATTTTTGTCGTAATATTTTAGCCCGCAAAAGTTACAGCACATTGGCATAAAGGTACAACATACATGATCAAATTTGACGAAGCTGTTATTGCTCGAGACAAACAGCTGGATGATAGATAGAACATATTTTCTCTTTTATAAATTATGGTTTTTTCAATTTCAAGTACTTTAAGGTAATATATAAATGAATTTATTTTAAATTATTTGTAATAAAATTATGAGAATTCAAGAAAAAGTACGATCGAAACAAATATTAATAAAACTCGTGTATATATATATAATTATTTATTTAATTTACCTTTTCTCATCAAATTGATACAATTTTCTACAATCTTAATTTTATTAACTTAAATAAATTTGTTGAACCTGTCTCTATAGGAAATTTGACCAGTCCGTAATTGATGATTTCTGGTATCCTACAAAGAAAGTAAATTTCATGTTTAAATTAAAAAAATAAAATTTAAAAACAGTTAACCAAAAATATTCCAAAAAATAGTTTCCAAATTAAAAAATCAAACAATAAAGTTATTTTTATTCTTACGGAAATAAGAAACTGATATTTACAATTGAAATTATTATTATTATTATTTATTAGTATTATTTTACATAAATATCAAAGATTTTAAAATACCGTAAATGACAAAAGTTACTCACCCTCTCTTTTTTAACAAGCATAGTGAATAAAACAATGGGCACAAATATTAGACCACAATGATAAAGCCAACCCAGTAAAGTTGGATTAGTGTATTCCCTTCGTGTTTGTCTCAAGGACATAAAACGCTGCACAGGTTCATCAAACTGTAAAAAAAGAAAAAATAATAATTCCTCCATTGTTTCCTATTATATGTTTATTATATGTTTCCAATTTTATATTTAAAGTAAAAAAATTTTTGACAGATGTAAAACTGGCATTCGAAATGAAACGAATGAAAATAGTTATGTAACATGACCAACAAAATAGAACAGTGTATTTTAAAAATATTATCAAGATGTTCCTGAGTTAATAAAAATCTATAATAACTTTAGAAAAGGAATTCATAACAAATGAAAACAAATATTTTTCTATTTGGCCTTACCATAATCCCACCAAGGGGTTTATAAGGGGTATGAAATTTCTTAAGATATTCATTTCGAAGCTCAATTCTTCGAGCAGCATTTTGTTCTATACGAGCTCTATCACGAGCTGTTACATCATATATATCTCGAAAATTAACCATTTTTTATAACAATTACTTCCAATCAATTAAAATGACCAAAAATATTTCATTCATCTAACCTCAAAAACAACACAAACTTCTTCGTGATCCTTCGTTTCTCATTCGTGCATTATCGTAGGTCACGTGACAAATTCAAATGGCGGAAAATTTTAAATTGAAAATTAAATTGGAAAATGCGAAACGTATGTCTTAAATTAATTAACTATAATAATAAACAAGATATATCAGTCCGGTAAATTTATTATTATTGTTGATTGTTTTTCTTTCCTTTATGGTGAATATTATTGTTATAATTGTCTTCGGAGTTAAATAACAATAAAATAAGGATTTTCTTTAAAAACGATTTGTTTATATCCACATTCTTCTAAATTGTGAAAATAGTTTAAAGTTATTAAATTCAACGTAGAAAATTTTGTTTAGTTTTTCACAAGTGAAATTCCTGATTGCGATTTATCGGGAAATGAGTCATTTGAATTAATAATAAATTGCGATAAATTGAAAGCATGTGATATCACATGATGCGCAGCTTCCTTATTTATCCTTACGAAATAAATGCTGGACAGATAAAAATACATTAACCTAGATGATAAGCTTTTTCTTCAATTCACATACATAATAAGTTTTCATTAGAATTTATAAATATTGACAATCAGAAAATTCTAGACTTTGAACTAAAAAGAAAGTAAGTTACGAAAAATAATATTGATGATTATTTGCTTTGTCTGTTGTATTATCTATATTGTATAACACAAAAAAATAATCTAGTCAAATTTCCACATTTTTAAATATAAATCTCGTAAAATTGTGAAATTTGAAATAAATAATGATCGTCAGTGTTTATCTTCTAACTCGCAGCAGATAACAGCGAGCCACCAGTGTAAAACATTAAAATTGAGGCGTATTTAAATTCCTAGAGTGTTTTTAATCAATTGTAATTTGACATCTGACATCTATGTTTGTAAGGTTATAATGAAGCTTTTTCTTTTAGAAATAAACTGAACCGTGATTGGTTGAGATTCTATGAATAACCAATGACGTTTGACACGTGCACGTGGCTCGAATTACACTGGCCAATGAAAAACAGGTCGTAAAAGTACGCTGTCCAATTAGAAAGTACGTTATAAACTGTCTATTAAAACGTTGAGAGTGATTGGTGGTTGGCCAACAAGTGAGGCTTTTGAATCGAAATTTGACAGAAGAAGCAACATAACCTTTATTTTCTGGATCTTGTGCTATTCGATGTAAGCAGAGTTGTTTACATTTTCTATTTTGACGAATCATGTGTTAAGTGGGGATACTGGAGAAGTATAACAAAGCCGAGTTCTTTGCTTCCGTTGTTCGAATTGCTCAGTATAGTCGAGAGAAGTGAATTGAATTGGACCGTGTCGACCCTGACATAACATTCCATAATCTTTGTGAACAAACTAATTACTCCCAACAGGTAAAACTTCAATTTAAAATCAATATTTATCTAAAAATTCGATCACTTTTCTATGCCGTTTCCAATTAACATAATAAATAAAAATTCCGATCCTTTGTTGTCATAAATTCTAGAGGATTTCAGTGACTCATTTTGAATTTATAAAAATCAAATTAACCGATTAAAGTTTATGTACGTTTCTTTGTTTAATGTTTAATGTTAAATCTTTAATTTCTTGATTATTTTCTTTTAATTCATTAATATTTTTTTAGCATTTGACATTGGTTTTTTGTTAGAAGCTCCTAACGACGCACTTTCCTTTCATTGTCAATTTCATCATCTTTTTGTATTAGAAAATTGATTTAATGTTTCACAAGCATCATTTGAAAGAGTTACATGATTTTATCAATGAATTATTTGACATAAAAATTGCATAAATTCTTCTTTCGTAATTATTTTTTGAAACATATTAAGCTTTAAGAATTATGTAAATAAGAAATCTTAGAAATACAAATTAAAATTCTTATATAATTTACAGGCATTGGATTAACACTAATTGCGACTGTTTTATCTTTGCAAAATAATTTTCCATTTATTTACAATTGCAAAAGTTGTTTTTTCTATTACTGAAATTTATTAGTCCATACATTCTTCAAATGTTTATAGTATTTTAAATTTCTCAAACATTTTTCTTATTTTGTTATTACTTTTGTTATTACTTTTGTTATTACTTTTGTTATTACTTTTCTTGTCAGAATTTGAGTTTACAGTTTTTAAAATATTTAAGATTGTGTAAATAACTTTCAAGATACTTAGAAAAATTGTAGATTCATAAAGCAGGTATAAAAACCAGTAGAAAAGCAGGATTTTGGCTATGTAAAGTTCTTTGTTAAGAAAGTGGCCCTTCGTTACAAGAGCCAGGTAAACAGAAATTTTGAAAAAATCTTTAATTGTAAGTTTGAGAGATTTAAAAAGATTATTCAAAACGACGTCACAGTCTTCTTCTGACACCGATATAGATAAATAAACGCTGCATTTCTTTTGTTAGACAATAAAGGAATTAATGTAAAATGAGTTTCGCTTGCTTTACATTTGGAAATGTTATCAATCAAATTAGTCATTCTCATTTAGTCCTCGATTTAGTCATACATTTACATGATTCATTTAAATAAATACAATTTTATTGTTTCAAGCAAATTAGGTAATTACTACCCCAAATAAATTCTGATATTTGCATTTTAATAAATACTAAAATAATATAATATCCTAATAAATAACATTAGGATATTTTGTATTTTTAACAAGTATTTTGTTATTTTCTTTCTTAAGCAAAATGTTTATATTTTAAGCAATTCTTTATTCTCAAGCAAGTATTTTGTTTCTTCTGTTTTAAAGAAAATAATTTTCTAAAAATCTGAAAACTGAAAGCACTTAAAATAATTTAGTAAAATTTACTTAAAATAATTAATTTACTTAAAATAATTAATTTACTTAAAATAAAATAAATGAATAATAAAATAAATTAAACCATTTTCTATGTAACGAATAGTGTCTAGATTTTTTGTACCATGAATACATTTTTATTTTTAAAGTACATTAACAATTACTCAAATATTCATTAGTTGGTACAAAGCAAAAAGCAGGTTTAAAAAAAATTATCGTTCCGGGAATTAATTATCTGGAAATACCTTCTTTGTCATACCAGTTCGTTTTTTTTCAATTATATATCGTTTTGTTTTGTAGTTTGTAATTTAATCCAGATAGGAAACTTAATTCAAATTGAGTTTCATTTATTATCAAAATTGAAAGCGATAATAATGACACCGGAATTTTACTTTCAACACATGGCTTATGCTTATCTCAAATTACATTTAAAACACTGAAACTGTTGCGTATAGATTAAAAAATTTTTTTTTTTTTCAGAACATCATGAAGATTTTTCTGGTGTTAGCAACAATTATTGTTGCATCTCAAGCTGTTCAATTCAATGATCTTATTGAAGATGAATGGATTGCATTTAAGGTAACAAAAATTTAATAAGTAAATTTAATAAATTTAATTCCCAGCATTTAATAAATGCCAGGAAACATGAAACGACATCCTTTGATAAAATTCATTTTATTTCGTACTTTTTAATTTTTTTATTCAACACGAATTCTGTTTTTTAATTAATATTTCTTAATATCATCTATTTGTTAATATTGTTATATTTTTGTTAATATTTAAAATGACTATAAATTGTTTTTTAGTAGTGAAAGTAATAATATTTTTAAACTTGAGCAAAACGAAATCATTGTAATCGGTAACCTTCATAATTTATAAGTCTTTTTCTTTTGTAGGCGGAGCACAAGAAAAATTATAGTAATGAAGTAGAAGATAGTTTTAGGATGAAAATTGTCCATGACAAACGAGATAAAATCGCGAAACATAATACCCAATTTGAATTGGGTAAAAAGAGCTACAAATTAAAACTCAACAAATATAGTGATTTGGTAAGATATTAGAAATTTTGTTTGCTGTAAAAGCAATTGAGTTTACGAATCAAAATCTTACGAATAAGATTAACAAAATTCATATCCATAAAATAATCCAAAACTTCTTTTTTAAAATTCTTGTCTAGACCACTTAATTTTGATTTTTCAATTCAAATATTCAAATAATAAATTTCAAATTTATCCCGTTCATTCCATTAACTGAATTTTTTCTTTTAACTGAATTAACTGAAATTAACTGAATTTCTATAAATTTATCAAAATTTATAGAAATTCAGTTTTCATTTTCAATTAAGTTTCTATAAATTTTGAAAAATTTATAGAAATTCAGTTAATGGAATTTTAAATTTTCACGTTATTCCATAATTTCTCAAAATTAATGGAGATTCTGTTAAAGGTTTTTCTTTATGGTTTTAATTACGTTTTTAAAAACAAATACAGAAATGGAATATTTTATGTGAAACTAATGTGAAATATAAATAAGTTTACGATTAAAAAAAATTTTTTCTTGCAGCTACGTCATGAATTTGTTAAAACATTTAATGGATTCAATAGAAGCTTAAAACATAATTTAGGAGCAAGTGATGACAGTGACAGAATCACTTTCATGGAACCCTTGAATGTTAATTTGCCAGGAACTGTAGATTGGAGAAAAAAAGGTTTTGTCACGGAAGTAAAAGACCAAGGACACTGCGGTTCCTGCTGGGCATTTTCCACCGTAAGAATTTATTCTCTGCTTTGTAGCATCTCAATTTTTTTTATTCAATCCGAATCTATTTTTAATTTTCAAGATTTTAGCGATTTCGGATAGAATTGAATAATCAAATAAAATAGAATAAATAAAATAGAATAGATAAAATAGAATAGATAAAATAAATATAAAATGAAATAAATAAAATATAATAGATAAAATAAAATAAATATAAAATAAAATAAATAAAATAGAATAGATAAAATAAAATAAACAAAATAGAATAGATAAAATAAAATAAATAAAATAGAATAAATTCTGTTAAATATTTCCATTAATGAATTATTGTTGAATGAAATGAAATGTACCATGAAGGTAGTAATGAATGTAATAATAAATGTGTATAATGTAATGTTGATTATTATAATAAAGAAAATATTAATAAAGTGAGAAAACTATTTTACAGACCGGAGCTTTGGAAGGACAGCACTTTAGAAGAAGTGGCGTTCTCGTGTCCTTGAGTGAACAAAACTTGGTAGATTGCTCTGGAAAGTATGGAAACAACGGTTGTGAAGGTGGTTTAATGGATAACGCATTCCGATACATTAAAGACAATAAAGGTCTCGACACAGAAAAATCCTATCCCTATGAAGCTGAAGATGATAAATGCAGGTGGGACCACTGTTTTTCGCTTTTTTAAAAACATCTTTCAAAAGAAAACTTTGATCTTTTTTTGTCTTTTAAAAACTGACATTATCTTTCAAAAGAGAACTTTGGTCATAAATCTTCATTTTTTAAACATTTATTTCTTCTATTTATTTCTTAACGAAGAAATGTTTCTACTTTGTCAATACATCAAGTTTTCAATACATTAAGTTTTCAATAATTTTCATTTTATAAAAATCGTTTTGGTGATTTAACACTTGGTGAACAAGACTTGTTATTCAAAACTGCTTTCTTATTTTAATCGATTTATTTATTTTATTTATTTATTTATTCACAGATACAAACCAAGCAACAGTGGCGCAACTGATAAAGGATTTGTCGACATCCCACAAGGTGATGAGGAAAAATTGATGGCTGCTGTTGCTACCATTGGACCCGTTTCAGTAGCTATTGACGCTTCCCACGAGACATTCCAGCTTTATTCCACTGGTGCGTTTAATAATTTAAAAAACAGTTTATTCTTAAAAATTGGTTCTAGGTGAAAGAAGTTCCAGATCGTTTAGTAATATTTTGCGATGGAAACTAATCGCTTAATAGATTCAGATGAAAATAAATTGTTTAATAATTTCACCTTTGATGTGATTGAACCTTTCATCTGATTGAATTTTTGCTAATAAAATAAATAAATAATTTAATTTTGTAGAATTTGTAGAATTCTTATTTTGTAGAAAACTTGAAAATAATACTTGCGTGCATTTTTAGGTGTTTATGATGAGCCTGAATGTTCATCCGACCAATTAGATCACGGAGTATTGGTTGTCGGATATGGAACCGAGGAGGATCAGAATGGAAATCCAATGGATTATTGGTTGGTGAAGAATAGCTGGGGACCAACTTGGGGCCAAGATGGTTACATAAAAATGGCAAGAAACAAGGATAATCAGTGCGGTATTGCCTCATCCGCTAGTTATCCTCTTGTTTAATAGATTTAAAATTTAGATGAAATTGTATTTCATGATTAATGTACATTTCAAAAACAGCATTTAAGAGATTATCTTTTAATTCTATTGTTCAACTTAAGAATGATAAAACAATTTCTAAGACTTTTGTGATGTGTAAAAAAAAGTAGCTCTCTTTTATTTTACAGAGATTCACTATGAACAAAATTTCTATTAAAATGTCTTTTCATTGTAATATTTACGATTTTAAAAAAATTATGCTCAAGAATTGTTGAGCATAATTTTTTTGTGTTCTTTTTTTATAAAGAACAATTTTATACTTAGTCTTAGATTATGTTTAGATAATTTTAAGAAAGAGATTATGAAAGATTTTTATACTTGCAGGATTGTGTGTTGAAATTACCTTAAGAATTGTAAAATTGCTCAGAGAATAAAGTTTAATTTTACTTTATTTATATGCTTTGTTATTTAGAAGATTATTTTATTTACTGTAAGGATAATTTATTTAAACAAGGAGGTATTTAGAATAGTTTTTTGTTTAATATTCCCGCATTTTTTAAAACTCGACCACAGCGCCACGTCAAAATATTTTCTTGCTGATTTTTTTTCTGTTATCGTTTTTTGCTCTGGAAATTCCGGAAAATGTTGTTAAAAGTGTTTTTCGTGTTTTTGATAATTAAGTGAAAAGTCTGTAGCTAATTGTAAATGTTCTTGTGTACAGTCCAATATTTTTTAATTCAATCGCAGAAGGGTTTTTTTAAATAGCAAGACCAAGTGAAAATGGCTCAAGAAATTTTAAATGATTTATTAAATTCCAAGATTTTATCGGAAGAAATTATAAAATGGTTAACAACTGACAATCAACAGGTAATTTTTTTCATAAACATAAGCATTGTTTAATGGTAATAACGTATATATATATATATATATATATGTTGAATTGAAATCATATGTTGAGTTTTTAGGTTATGTTCATCGCTCTCTTCAAAATAGTTTTTTTTATTTATTTCAGTAGTTATTATTTAATTTATTATTTATTTTGTTTATTATTTAATTTCTTTGATGATTTATTTACAATAATAAATTTCTTTAGTGATTAATTCACAATAATAAATTCCTTTAGTGATTTATTTACAAAAATGATTATTCATGAAAATAAATTATTTATTCAAGAAAACAATTTTGTTAACGATCTATTAAAATATGCAATAATATTACAAAATTTAAACGAAAGAAACAATTTTATTTATTTATTCATTTCCTATTGCACATTTATATAATTTAATTATTATAAATTCATTACAGAATTTTAATTGGGCTGGCAATGAAAATCAAAATTTGACTAAAACGGAATTCGTGGCTTGTTTTCTTAATTTTTTAAGGGACCAATTTACAGTGTAAGTATTAATATACATTTATTTATAATAAAAAAGCTACATTCTTGAAATTACGCTTCTATTTATTTGTTTATACTAGTGCTCAGCAAACTGCAACTAACGTGAAGCAAACACCATCCAAGGAGACAGTACCAAAAGTTGCAGCAACCAGTGTAATTAGTAAACAATTACTCAGAGTTGAGGAGAATTCTGCGAGTACTTCACTTGATTTGAACAAAGTAAAACTCGATTCTTCACGGCCTTTTGTAAGAAGCGATTACACCCCCAATCATTTGCCAAATGAAGAACCTAACGCATCGAAAATTATTTTAAAAAGAAATCCAGAAAATAGAAGACAACATTTTGAAAGTAATAGATCTTGTGATAATGTTTTTGGATCAGAAAATAAATTTCTAAGCCCACAAACGAGTCAACCGACAAATAAGAAAAGAATCTCACTCCAAACTGTTAAATCACCTGAATTTGCCGAAAGAAATCTTAGTTTTTCTACAAACAACGAAAGCAAATGCAGTGATTTAGTATTTAGTCCAAGTAATTTTCAACAACAAAAAGAAATCGATTTGTCACATAGATTTCAATCGCCTGAATCTTTTTCAAAAACGAGTCCCAATGTCCGAAATATCGAATACATTTTGTCAAATTTTAACAGAATTCTTTCACCCGGCAACGACTCTTTTTCAAGTCCAATAAAAGATCAATCGAGCAGTTTCAATGCTTCCTTTCTTTCTCAAAATTACCCTCACAATGATTGTTCGAGTAATTCTTCTCAAGCTTCGGAAAATTCTGTTAAAAGTGATCTGCAATTTGTTCATTCTCCAATACACAACGATGGTAAAAACATGATGCCTTTAATAAATTGTCAGACTATAACACCAAAGAATTGTCAAAAATCACAAAAGAAATCGTCAGAGAAACACTCAAGATCAAATAATAGCCATTTTAAGCACAGCACTCCAGAACAAAACGCAAACACTTCACAACAATACGCAAACACTTCACAAAAAAGTGCAAAATCATCCTCGAGACAAAATGTCAGTCTCGGAGACTTTTTAACAATTGACACACGTTCTTCGAAGAGAAATAGCGGCAAAGGGAGTAATCAAAGATCGCAAACGTGGAGGCAAAGAAACGAAGATATTTCGAATTCGCCTTCACTTTTGTCAGAAGACAATTTTCCTGAAATGGGACAGAGCTTCGAAAGAAGGAGGAGAATCAACCCTACAAAGTTGGATGTTTCTGACAATAAAGGTATTATTTTATCATATTTATGTATTTTAGTTTTCAGTATTATTTATGTGTAATATTAATTCGATTCATCCTTTTTTTTTCTTAACTCTTTCTATAAATTAATTTTCTTGAATCATTTTGGCTCAAAGGTTGAATAATATTTAATTATATAATATAATAGTTCTCAATATAACATATAATAGTTCTCAAAAGAACTATTTTTTTAATCAGTCCTTAATTTACTTTAGGTGACAAGGAAAATACGGTTTTCGGGATAGTGAATAGACCCGTGATTGCAAATCCACAATTCTCAGAAGTGCAATCTACTGATCAAACACCGGACAAATCTTCCTTTGAGACAGAAAGAGTATTGTTAAGATTGGAGAGACAAAAGAAGCCGGAGAGTGTAGTTGACAATAAAATAATCGATCTTGATACTCCGACAAAAACAGTAAGACCAGCTAGAATCTCAGTAGTTTCGAAATCTATTGTTGTCCCTTCTTTAGCAATGGTTGACAAAAAAGATCTTTTAGAAACTTTAGCACAATTATATTGCGTCTGCATTGACAACAATTTAATTTTAAACCCCATGACTGAAATGTATTTTATACTTTCTCTTATTACTACTCAATATTTTCTTCAAAATAGTCCTCGAAAATGTGGCACAAAAAAATCTCCAGATGCAAGTTATAGTCTGAATTCGGGAGAATTGAAACAGGAGGATTTGGAGGTTGATCTTGGTTGTGCGGTTCTTACTGATGAAGCGAATCAAGATTCGGATAAATTAAAATTTAATGAAAATGTCGAGAATTTTGTGGAATTGGCGATAGACGAGGAAACTGCGACTTCTAAAATTTGTGATAAAAGAGAAGTCACTTGTGATGAGAAAAGCAGTTCTGAAATTAACGATTTAAGCCTTGGAACTCCTCATAATTGTGTTTTCTTTTCGACGCGTGTCTTGAATCAAGAAAGGCATTTGTTTAAATATCTTGACAGAACCACTCTTAAATTACTTTCCGAAAATTCGAACATTGCTGCTTTTCAACCCGATTTGCAGGCTTATTTGAAAGATATTTATCATCTCAAACTCAGTGAAATGAATCGTGTAAAACAACAAACTTTCAGGTACTTTATTTTATTATGAATATTATTTCTATTATTATTATTTTTATTATTATTATTACTATTGTTATTATTATTATTATTATTATTATTATTATTATTATTCAACAATTTCATTTATTTTAAATATTTTATTTAATTGTTTTATTATTATTATTAATTATTTTCGTTAAAAATATTATCTTTATTACAAAACATTAATTTAAGCGTTAAATTCAAAATAAATAACTAATCGGTTTTTTCAGTGCCGTGGATCCAAATGTTTCTTTCCAAATGGATACAGATAATAGGGAAAATTTCCCGTCGTCAGTTTCATTTCAAGCGTTTCGAAAACAACGCGATATGTTTTACGAAATACTGAAAATTTGGGAAGAAAATCACCTGAAGAGTAACTGGAAATATCCTGTTGCACTGAGTCAGAGAATTAAGATGATGTTGACTCTGCATAGTGATATTACAAATCATTGCCATATGGCCAGACTGTTCAAATCACAATTACTTATTTCCTGTATACATAGCGGACAACAGGTACTTTTTTAAAAAATTAAAAAAATACACTCTCATTATTGATGAGAATGTAAAAACCTAATAAGAACCTACAAATTTAAAACACGCATGTCAATTAAAAATACTTAAATAATAAATACATTCATATTGTATGTTTATTATATTATGTTTATTATATTTTTATTATATTTTTATTATATTTTTATTACATTTTTATTACATTTTTATTACATTTTTATTATATTTTTATTATATTTATATTATATTTATCTATTTGTATTTCTTAATTCTTTTGCTTATCTAATATTCAAAAAAGGATATTTTCTTTTTCAATTTATTGGTATTTTAATTAAAAAGCGGAATTTTTATATTTTTCAAATATTACTTCATTTCTATTGAATAATGACACTTTCTTTTTGCTTGTATCGATTATCAGGAAGATTTTATTGACGACGAGAGTTTGAGTATTCTCAAATCTCTGAAAGATATTAATCCAGAGAAATTGACACAATTGAAAGAAAGATTGGTGACTCCTTTATCCTCGAAAGGACCCGTTCCAGAACCAAATTTTCCCGGAGTCCAGGAGTTTTATAAAAATTTTATACTCTATGCTTTTAATCCTATGTTCAACGCACATTTGGAAGACTGTATTGTTCATGAAATCTGGGAATTAAACGATGCTCAATTTACTGGAAGTGAGATTGAAGACACAGGTAATTGATTGTTTTCCAATTATTTCGAAATTCACATTTAATTTGATCGGAATTTTGTCCTAATTTGAATTTTTAATCCCTAAGAAATTCTAAATCTCAAAAGCAATTTTAAATCCAAAAAGCAATTTTGAACCCAACAAGCAATTTTAAACCCAAAAAGCAATTTTACTTTTTTTTAAATTTACAATTAAAATTTTTGAAACTTACTTTTTTTCTTCAAGCCAATTTCAATTGTCTAAGAATATAAAAAAGAAATTGTGTTTTTTTAGAAACAATGGTTGACGAGCGAACAAAACAAAATTTCATGCTTTGTTTATCAAGACTAAGACTTCTTGCCAAATTTTTTGGTTTTTTGGTATCACTGCCGTATCGATCGTCAACAAGTGCATTAACTGAGATTGTGAAAGCGCAAATTTCTCTACGAAGTCGAGTGAGTTATTTTCTACTTCATTAATTTTTTAAGAAACGAATTTGATTCGTAAATATAGTCTTCATTCAATTTCTTTTGTTCTATTTTTCTGTACGAAAAATGATAATATTTTTCAAGAATAAAGATACACATTTTTTATTTTCAGTTTGTACCTGTTTTAAATTTGCAAGGCTGCCTTCAAGACGCTATAATTCAGGGAAAATTGTCACTGACGATTCCTTGGATGGTGGAATATTTGTCACAATTGGACAATGCGTCTTTTTATTTGCCTTATTACAGACGATTATTGGAAGTTCTTTATTGCATTTATCGGATTTCTATCTCAGACATCCCTTCCGAACAATTCATGTCTCAACAAACGTCAATTCTTATTAAATTTTCGCTCGGTTGGTTGTTTGAATTACCCAATTTTCCAACCGACTTGTATTTCTCGTGTCAGTCGAATTACACTAATGGAAAACTTAAAGCGATTTGCCAAGTTGAAAATCAAAACATGGAGATTTCTGTTGCCTCGAATAAAAATAGTGTCAGTTTGGATAAGTTGGACATTATTGACGAGAGTGTCTTGTATTCGTGTTGTCCATTTTTGGTTGAGTTTAAAATTCTCCTCACGGGAAATTCACAAGCAACTAACAACAAAACTAACAGACACATTACTCCAGTCTCTAGTCAACTTCAAAGTGCGACCGAGAGCACGAATGCAAAGAATTTGGAGGTGAGGTCATAATTTTTCATTTATTTGTACAATGGTCATTTTTTATTATTTTATTTTTATTTTTTTATTTTTTTATTTTTATTATTTTAATAACAAATGAATATCGTAATTTATTATAAATTAAATATGATCAATTGTCATAAATTAAATATCATAATTTATCATAAATATTTAATTTTACAAATTTACATTATTTATCATTGTTAATTTATTATTAATCATTGTAAATTTGGATTGTTTTGTTAAATATTTTCAGCTTCAATTGGAGGAAGCGTTCTTTCACGGTCAACCAACCTCTACACGAAAAACTGTTGAATTCGTTTCTGAAAGAGTTGCATCGACTTGTGTTAAGTACATTTGTAATACCTTGATACCAACGAGTCAAGATAAAAATTTGAATGCGTTGCGAAAAGTCGTAGAGGAAAAGTACAGCAAGAATTTGGAAGAAAATCCTGAATTTTTGAAGGTGATAATTTTATCAAAACGTATTTATTTATTAAGCTTACTATTATTATAAAGTATTAATATTAAGCTTACTAAATTTAATTAAAATTAATTAATTAATTAATTAATTCCAAGACAGAAAGATAGAAAGATAGAAAGATAGAAAGATAGAAAGATGTGAAACTAAATTAATTTCTCGATTTTAGAAATTCATGATGAAGGAAATGAACAAATTAAATATGGATATTTCAAAAGAAGTGAAAGAACAGATTGAAAAGGAAGTTAAGGCAATGTGTAAAAGCCGAATTGCTCAGTCTATTGACTCTTTGTTGGCGGAAGATACCTTGTTGCCTGTTAAAGAAATGTGCACTCAAATTGCGATCAGAATAGCCACGGATCGCATTTCTCAATGGATTCAATCCCATTCTGGTGGATCGTTATTTATGCGAGATATGGAGTTCAAAATAAGCCAAATAGTGAAAAGCGACAATTCTACAACTTTTGGCAATCAAAATATTCATAATCCACTTGCCGCTTGTCCAACTGATGTTTTAGACATTCTTCGGGTAAATTAAATACAATTGATTTTACAATTGTAACTTAATTTCGAATTTAAATCCTAAACTTCTAATCAAGTTTAAGTTTTAATTGAAGTTGAATATTATTTCAGGAGTGCTTTTGGGACTTTATGGAAAACAGAGGAAAATCTGTGACAATGGAGTTTACTTCTAAGATATTGGATGAATTGTATTCTTGTTTCATAGAACGAGCAGATTTAATGCACGGACCTAGCAATTGTTTGCGCACAATGAGCGTGGATTTTCTTTTATTTTTAGGTGTGTATTTTTTACGAATAGTGCAATTAATATTAAATGTTGGTACCTTAAGTAACATAAAGTTATTATGTTATTAACATTAAGTATATTTCAAATAACTTTTTTATCCTGATCAAGACTCGAAACATCGTTTAGATTAAATATACATATCACATTTATATAATATTAAATAATTTAATTCTTCATATTTTTGTTAAAACTTAATATTAAACTTAATAATAACTTAATATTATTAAGTTGCTATTATTAAATTATAACATTTTGTTTTTATTAAGAAAAATTATTTTTCAGTGACGTTTCGAAAGGAACTTCTTACCATCGAAATACAAATGAAGTTCGTTAAATTTTGGAAGCTCGTCCTCACAAAAATACCAGAATCGGAATTTTCTTTGTCAAGGATATTAAGTCCTAGAAACATACTTATTTGTAGAACATCTAATGATGCTGGCATTTGGACCAAGTTTGGACAAATTATTAAATTATTGTTAAAGGAAGAAGTCTTGAGTTTGGAATGCCTCAGTGATCAATCCGTTGCACTTTTAAGAGAAGAATGGCCAACAGTGAGAATTTCTTTTGTTACTTTATTAATATTATTAATATTTTAATAGTAATTTTATATTTTTATATAATTTATATTTTAATAATAATCTTCTTAATATTTTTAATTTAGTAATACCTAAAAATAAAATTGAATAATCTTGTGTATTTTCAACACTTTGAAAACAAAGCTATACACATTAAAATTCAAGTTTAAATTTAGTTATTAAATTGAATGTAAATTACATTGTAATTAAGTTATTGTATTGAAAATAAATTAGGTTGATCATAATCAAATTATAAACTTGATTACAATCAAGATATTAAATTAAAAATAAATTACATTGCAAAATTATGAAATTGAAAATAAATTACATTGTAAAGTTTTTAAATTGAAAATAAATTACATTGTAAAGTTATTAAATTGAAAATAAATTACATTGTAAAGTTATTAAATTGAAAATAAATTACATTGTAAAGTTATTAAATGGAAAATAAATTACATTGTGAAGTCATTAAATAGAAAATAAATTAGATCGTAAAGTTATTAAATTGAAAATAAATTACAATGTAATTATTATACTAATTTTACTAGTATTAGTATTATACTAATTTTTTAAAATTTCTTTTAACAATTTTAGGAGACACTGCAAAATTTATCAAAGTGCCTGATGATAGGAATAGAGGATTACAGACCGTCCGACGAATCAGCAGAAAGAATCAGGTATTTACTTCGTTGGATTGCAGAGACCTATAAAGATATCGATAATCTTGATCATTAAATGTAGAATATAAATTAAAAACTTTAACTCATGTCTATTAAAAATTGTTGACAAATTTTTTAAATAGATGCTGGGGATATTTTATCCTTGTTAATGTATATTTACATACTACAAAAACTGTTATGTATCATCTTTTTCCATTTTGTCAATTTTAGTATAATAAATCATTTATATTTTACGACTATTTTGTGCATTTTCAGCAGTTTTTTGCAATCTCTGCATTTTAATCGTCCTGTGCATTTATAAACAAAAAAAGAAACAGAAAGAATATTCATAAAACTAATAAAAACAACCCAACAATTAATATTGTTGAATATTTTCAATATTGAATATTTATTTTTTGAATATTGTTGAGTTGTTTTTATTAGTTTTAGCAATTTCAGTTTCGTTACAAATAAATATTTTTAATAAGACAAGAATAGTTATATACTTTTCAATAGTTTTTCAATACTTGATTGTTATTGGTTTTTCTATAAGAAAATTAAAATGAAGAATATTCCAAAAGAACACAAAAGGAAACAATAATGATGAGGAGAAATGAAGACAAGAAGAGTATTTCCGACAATAAATATGTTTTTATTACACATATATCTCGTACGAGGGTTACACGATATTAATACATGTTCATTTAACTGTCCAGCAATCAAACACGTATTGTTTTAAATTTATTACATATCTCGTTAAATAATCGCAATACTCTCATATTTCTTTGTAAAACATTGTCGTTAGAGCAGTCATGAAACGCGAGGGAAAACTCGTAAAAACTAAATATACAATACATAATGTTAGAATCAGTGCTTGCAGCGAACAATTGACAAACGATTAACAAAGAGGGGTCCGTTTTTTTTACTGTTTATGCGTAAATGGTACCTGCGCATCCGCAAATATTTCACCTGAATTATTTCATACTTATCCCTCGGTCGCTTCTCCCTCTCGCTTCTCGAAAAATCACACTCTCTCTTATCGGAAAAAAAAACAGTGCGTAGGTACATCAGTTGATATTAGTCGTTTTTTTACATTCTCATCAATAATGGGAAGGTATTTTTTTTTAGAAACGACTCTCCGCAGCAACCAGGTTTTTCATACAGAGAGAGAGTTACAACATCGTCATCGCTTACTCTCTAGGAGGTCTATTAAATAAAAGTTTCTTCTTAATGCTAATCGTAATCGTAGCCTTAATTTTCTATACTTGGTGACCAGCACCAAACAGTTACTAGATCAATGCCTACGACACAGATACAGATTTCTCAGAGTTTCAATATTACGATTACGTTAGACTTAGGGAACATTTCTCAAATCTCGCTTCCTTGCGTCTTGTAGTCCATTTCCGTTCACACTTTACTTTTACTTTTCGATTAACTTTCTTTTATTTCCTTGTCTGATTTCATTTTTTGTTTTCTGTTTTGTCTCCTGTTCCTCTTTTGCCGACCACATCGATTCAATTTCCATTTTTGTTTCTCTGTTCTCTTTTTTTATTTCTATTCCTTCTTTTGTTCTTTCTATTAAAGGAATAGAAATTCTTTTGTTATTTTTGTTATTGCTTTTTCTTTTGTGATTTTATTCCTTTTTTGTCTGTTATTCCTTTTTCGTCTGTTATTCCTTTTTCGTCTGTTATTCCTTTTTTTGTTATTTTATTTATTTTGCTATATTCGTCAAATTATTATTGAATGGTCAATTATTCGTTATTTGTCAAATTTCGTTAATTTTCATGATCTTTTCAAATTTACTTTTTTAATTTTAAGCAACAACAAAACAAATTTGGATGCAATTTTGATCCGGTTTTTCTTTTTTTCTTCTATTCAAAGTCAAGATCTTCTTTCTGACAATATCTTCTTTTTGCATCTTCTTTTTGCATCTTTTTTTTGCATCTTCTTTTTGTATCTTCTTTTTGAATTTTCTTTTTGGCGTCTTCTTTTTGGCGTCTTCTTTTTGGCGTCTTCTTTTTGATAACGTATTTTTTGCAAAATCCAAATGATTTGTTTCTCGATTCTCTTAGCCAAAAAGGTCACATTTGTAGAATTAAAATATTCAAATATGATGCAAATATTATCTGGATCCACTTTCACACAATCTTTGAAAATGGCTTTTGATAGATCCAATCCTAAGGACAATTGAGCTAGATCTGTATATTCCACACAAGTCGATTGCTTCTTTACGGGTATGAGAAGAATTTTACTTTCATCAGAAGGCTGAAAGGCTATTTGGCCAGACGGCTGATTGAAAAGCAAGTGTAATATTGTCGGATAACGGCTTTCGTCTTGAGAATTTTGGATTTTAATGAAGAGATGACAAGCCGATCGTGGCAAGAATAAGATTTGTACGGACCGATTGGCAGACAGAAGCAATAAAGTTGTACATTAAATCGCATATGGCTACTCTATTGTGTTTTCTAGCGACGCTACAAGTCGAGAAATGCGAGAATGATCGGTGTCGTGGAAAACGCATATTTTTTCTTGGGACGTCCTTCGGCTTAAAGTAAGCTAATATTATTCTTTGGTTAAAAACAACTATCCACGAGGTTCGCGCTGATTTAAACTGTACACACGTCGCAGGAGTTGAAAGCGTCGTCGCAGGAGTCACGAATCAATTTTAATATAAACCTTTAAAAGGCCAGCTTCTCACAGTTGTATATTAAAATTAATATGCTTTTATTCTCTTTTAAATAAATCTTACACTACGTCTTATGTATAATCTCCTAACTGTTAGTGTTTCGTTATTTAGATGCCACTACTCGTGAGTTCTCGCTTAGTCACACCCCTAAGTTTCTAGTAAGCGATTGAGACGAAAGCTTAGGTTTCGAGATTGGTATCCTCGATTACTGTTAGGTAACTACCGACTAATTGGAGAACTGAAACAAATCAAACCAAGGAAGTAGTGTTCTCTTTTTTTTTCGTTTTCCAACTTTTTCTTTCTTTCTCTCCAGGCTCTCTGTGCGTTTTGAAAACAAAAGAAACGTACGTTGTCACCCTGTACATAATCGATCTTAATTCGATCATAATTCGATCTTAATTTTACCCTGGGAGCTTACTAAATATAATTCAAATTATTCATTTACATCATGGACAGTTGGTACGAAATAAATTGGAAATCAACATACTCTAAGTTTGAGGTACAGATTAATATTACATATCGTGGAATTATAACTTGTGCGATTGTACGTTCGTTTCACGAAAAGCGTTCAAGTCGCCAAGCAATATTATACGACGGATTTTCAGGACACAACAGTTTTACGTAAATTCAGATTTCCGGTCTTTCTAATCGTATGATTCGATTCGAAATTCTTTTCACCCTAACGTATACCTTTCCCTTGATATGTCAATGAAGAATTTCGTTTCAGAAGTTCAAGTCGTAGATCAAGTTATCATTCGCATTCCCAATCGCTTCGAGTATTGACTATCTTCTCTTGACAAGCAGAACTCGTTCTTTCCAGAAGTACTTAGTGAGAACGTACGTTTGAGCTTTTCTTCTTTTGAGCATTCTTCCATTCCTTTCCTCTCTGGACCCATACCCTGTTGATATGATTCGTCACCTCCACGGAAAGTCCCTCCAAATGGATTTAAACTTCCGTTGATGAAAGCGTTCAACTTCCTCTGATGAATGGGTTCCACTTCCTCTGATGAATAGGTTCCACTTCCTCTGATGAATAGGTTCCACTTCCTCTGATGAATGGGTTCCACTTCCTCTGATGAATGGGTTCCACTTTCTCTGCTGAATGGATTTCACTTCCTCCGATGAATGGATTTAACTTCCTCTGATGAATGGATTTGAAATTCCCCCGTCGAATGGACATGCTCTCGCTTTCTAAATTTCGGACCAGCCGAATCGAAAGAAAGGATGATTCGTCTTCTTTGTCTTCTGCTTTTCTTTTCAGCACCTGCAGATTGAATTATCACGTTCCACGTGCTTGTTCTACAAGCACTCTGCAATTCACGAGTATTTACCGGTAAAGGACGACTTGGATAACCATCTGAATCTTTTCCGAGAGACTTCTCATCTCTCCTGGGACGAAAGAACTAGAAACAGACGTCCAGCGTCACTGACGAACGCGCCACAAAGTTTGTTGCACCTTTTCATGAAGTTTCTTGCAAATGCCAGCTAGCCTCCGTCACATCCCAGCCTCTCCCGCAGTTTCTTCTGACACACCGCCCCCTTCTTCACCGGAAATTGCCGCCTGATCACTACCTTCTACCCCCTCACCACTTTCATCTCCTTCTTCCAAAGTTACCTGAAAAGGGAATTTACATTAGTTTTCAGAAATTAGAATCTGCTGGGGAAAATTATAACAATCGAAGGTACCTTCGATTTGTCCCTTGATGAGGAAGCAGAAGAAGAAAAAAGAAGTGAGAAAAAAGATTTAAAGAGGAAAAGAGAAAAGGGGTTTACTTTATAAAGTGGTTTACTGTATAAAATGGTTTATTTTGAAATTTTGTATAAAATTTATTTTACTATTTTGTATAAAATTTATTTTGCTATTTTGTATAAAATTTATTTTGCTATTTTGTATAAAATTTATTTTGCTATTTTGTATAAAAATTTATTTTGAAATTCATTCTTTTGTGCCAAAGGAAAAATGATTTTTCATTGCTCAGTACTGCCCTATCAAAAATCCTGATATAGAAATCTATCTAGGAACTTATATCGTAAAATATGTTCGAAATTGTATCGGAAAACATATGGGAAACGGTTTCGGAACTTAGGACAAGATACTATATGTATTTTGCCACCTGTTTTTCTTTAGAAATATTTATTAATATATTCGAATGACAATTATATCTTATTTTTAGAATAATGACTGAATTTTAAGGTAAAAAAAATTAATACCTTCTCATTATTGTTGAGAATGTAATGTAAAAGTAAGGTTATGATTTGCTCGTAAAGAAATTGTTTAGAAAATATGTGTATCAACATTTTGAAGAAAAATACAAATCGTCGATTTCATTGTCTTTTTCAAAATATTGTAAAACGTTTTTTGAAAACGTGCATTAAAAAGAGACCGAAAATTGTATAATTTCTTCGAAACTTTTGTAAATTAACCTCTTGAAAGAAAGAGGTAATAACCTCTTTAAATAAAAGACAAAACTTTTAAATCGCCAAAACGATTGTAATAAATCAAAGACAAAAATAATCTAAAACAACTCTATTTTCATGCTGTGAAAAAAACTTGAGGAAATTTGATTGTCTGCTGATATTTAATAATTTTATCGTCAGAAAATAACGCGTGGGAACTGGCGCTGGAACAAGCAGACGAGACATTCTGCGCGCATGCGTTTTCTGATTCTCTGTCATGTCGTCTGATACACAGATTAGTACTAATTCAGATCGTCTGCTTATTGCCACATGTCTGGTTTCACACGTCATTTTCAGACGATAAAATTATTAAATAGCAACAGGCATAATCAAATTTTCTCAAGTTTTTTCGTGCAACAGTAAAATGGAGTTGTTTTGGATTATTTTTGTCTTTGATTTATCGGTTTGGCGACTCAAAAGTTATAACATTTTCTTCTTTCAAGAGGTTAGTTTAGAAAAACGTTGTAAAAATGATTACTCAATTTTCGGTCTCTTTTTAATGGACATTTTTAAACAATGTTACTCAATACGTTGAAAAGGACAAACACGATTTACATTTTTCTTTAAAATGTTATTGGCATATTTCGTAAACAATTTTTTTTATGAATAAATCAATTCAAGTTTAATCTTTTACTTTCACTTTTCTTATTTTTGCCTTGATTTTCAGTTATTGTTCTAAAAAGAAAAGATAAAATCATCATTCCAATATTTTAATAAATATTTCTAAAAGAAAATAGATTGCAAAATCCTGTCCTAAATTTTGGCATTGTTCTCAATAGTTTCCATATGGTTTCCCATAAAGTTTCCGATATAGTTTTTGATATTAATTCCTGTTTAGATTCCTATATCGGGATTATTGCTAGGGTATTTCAACATTTGAACTCTTCATTGAATTTCCAGTCTTAAATCATTCCTATTATTTTCCTTGTCCATTTCTTTTTTCTTTAACCCATTAATGTCCAAATGGAATCGTTTTCTTAACGACATTAAACGGTTTTATAGTCCACAATTTCAATTATTACAGGTATGACTTGATGTTAAAAATTATTATTATTATTATTATTATTATTATTATTATTATTATTACTATTATTATCAAACAGATATATTAAAATGAATAATTCCGATTCCGATTGTCATCGAATTTTGAACACTTCAAACCCAATTATCCATTATTCGTTCGATTGTCCATCGTTTATTTTGTTCAATCCGTGTTTTAAGCTCTTGTTTTAATTAAAACGTTCATTCTGATAAAACAGGTATATGGATTTGTTTAATAAATAATCAGTGCTAACAAATAATTGACAATAATTTGTGAGACTCAAAAAAACCGCTGAAGATCGTTGGCAAAAGCCATTAATGGATTAAATTCTTTTTTCTTCATTCAGTTTGGCTTTTTTTGAATACTAAAACTACAATAGCTAGCAGATTGGAAATAAACAACAAATAAGAATTGAAAAAGAAAGATAATCACCTGGAAGTGTATCCGGTCAGGCTGTTGTTCACAAAATTGCGGATCATCGGAAGGTGGCGTAGGCGGTATATTGGAGTGATACCAGTCTCTATTCTCCTCCAAAGTGTCAAGAATTTCCTGAGCATCTGGATGAACCAGATCAGCCCAAGTTTCCCAGAGTGGATGAACAATGTAGTCAATGAAACCGACCTGGGATTTTTCTATTGTGGCACTATGTCTATCACACATTGGACTAATGTCCATGTTCTGTTCCCGTTCCCTGTCACCCTGTAGGAAGAACTCCTCCATTAGAAGAGTGACCCATCGTCGATAGAGTGCAAGAGGTTTCGTGGGATTTGACAAATCGGCGCAATGCACCAAATTTTCCAGGACTTGTATTCTGTCCGTGTAATTGTCTAGGAGAAGGACTCCCGATCCTGCGACCTTCTTCGTCTCCACCATTGTTTTCAAATCGGCCAGGAGAGTCATATGCTTTGACATGTCGGTCGAGAGCACCATATCAATCACCATCTTCCTTAGAGTCTGACGCTGCTTCTTCGTCATATTCACAAAGATGTCACAGCCTTCGTTCTGTAGAAGTTTAAACGCCACCGCTAGGTGATGGTTCTCCAACACTGATTCGTCATTGTACATCAGGGCCAGCTCTGAACCTGTTTACAAAGAAAGCAGCGATTTATTAGTCAGAAATTGTATTTCTTAATGGACTGAGATTACGGACGCTTTAGGGAATAATAACAATTAGGATCATTGTTCCATAAGGATTGAAACAATTACGAGCATTGTTCTTTAAGGATAATAACAATTAGGAGTACCGAATGGAGCATTCTATTTGAGGAGCGGACTCCCCGGACAAAATGGGAGCTTCAGTTTGATTTTGATAACATTCTTTCTGTGTACTTACTTGAATTAATCAGGAATTGATTCGTGAGACCAGGATGATCAACATCGTGGATGGTGGCTGCAAAGAGAGCTGCTGTGATTTCCAGTGGCGTGAATACCGACTGAAAGGAATAGTAAAAAGTAAAGTTAGACAATGTTATTTCACTTTTGGATTTAAAATTAAAGATGATGGAGGATAAATGACTTTAAGCATGGTTTGATATCTATTCCTGACAGTTATAGTATAATACCCACCACCAAAATGATAATAGTTCCACCAGTCGAAAGTTACTTTCGGACAAGTACATCAGAACTGAGGGGTACCTAATTGCAGATGGTGATAGCAAAGATCAGTCGAAAGTTACTTTCGCACAAGTACATTAGAATTGAGGAGTACCTAATTGGAGATGGTGATAGCAAAGATCAGTCGAAAGTTACTTTCGCACAAGTACATCAGAATTGAGGAGTACCTAATTGGAGATAGTGATAGCAAAGATCAGTCGAAAGTTACTTTCGGACAAGTACATCAGAATTGAGAGGTACCTAATTGCAGATGGTGATAGCAAAGATCAGTTGAAAGTTACTTTCGAACAATTACGTCAGAATTGAGGGGTACCTAATTGCAGATGGTGATAGCAAAGATCAGTCGAACGTTACATAAAGACATGTGCGTCAAAATGTGACGGTACCTAATTGCAGATGGTGATAGCAAAAATTCAGTAAAGCTTTGTATTAAGACTTTGTATTTAACATGTGCATCGAAATTTAGGAGTACCTAATTGCAGATGGTGATAGCAATATTATTATTCAGTTTTGGTGTGGGTCGATTAAAGACTTGGAAGACGTTTTAGACATTACTATTGATATAGGTAAATGGGTTATTGAAATATTATCCAATACTTTAAAGAACGTATTGGATAACGATAATTATGACCTAATGGATGATTTGAAGGGTTTTGGAAGACGTTTAAAATTGTATCTTTTTTCGGCGTAATAGAGTTAATAGAGTAATTCAGAATACTTCCAAAGACTGTGGTTCTAGTCTGTTCAGTAAACGTAATTAGAAAATTCCTTATGCAAGTAGGTACTTGGTTAGAAACTCATTGTACCAATTACTTCATGATTATACCCAAAAATTGTGGTTTAAAAGTTCAAAATTAAAAGGTTCGACCCAAAATTAATTTAAAATAATTTAATCCTAAAATTGTATTATGGTGGATGGTTAATAATTGAAGTAGTTGGAGGGCATTTTAGACATAAGTGATGTTAGTAAATGGTAATGCTAATGATAATGGTAATGATAAGTAGATAGTAATGGTAATGATAAGTAGATGGTATTACCTCAAGTGCAGGAGTATTGAGGAGTGTGTGCGTGGATTGTGTGACGTCTGCTGCATGAAGGCTGTTGTGGAAGGGATTATCCTTGACGTAGTGATCCTCTAAGGTCATCATGAAGGTGACAAAGATCTTGGGTGGAATTGCCAGGGAATTGAGCAGATCACGACTCTGGAAGACTGTGTACGCCACGCAGGTCAACGGTCTGTTATTGCTGAGTTCACCTATCCTGAAGATGTCGATTCCCCACTTGTCAATGTCCGACAGAAGCTGCAATTTCAAAGTGAAAGGGCTCTCGTTAATGTCTGCTTTGATCGTTCTCGGTAATTAAAAGGCCAAATGGACGGGTTTAATATCTCTGCCACATGTGTGCTTGTCCACAAACCATTTCATTGATACTATTCTATTGTTCCAGATTAAATTCAAGAAGATTATCTCTAATTGTGCTTTACATCCAAAATTATCCACTCTAGAAAATTTCGAAATTTTTACCATGCTCTTGCGACAATTCTTGCAAATTTTTTAAACACTATAAATTGGGAGTTTGTTTTTATAGTAATATTTAGTATTATTTGTTAGTTTTATTTATTTATATTTATACTATTTATTCATGTAGATCATATTTGATTCTGATTACTGTACCAAAAATTTTTAGTCTTCAAGAGGATCATCAGAAAGATTGAAAATATTTATTTAACAAACTTAAGTTTTTATTTTCTAATTTGTAGATTGTTTAAACAAGTATTGAATATGATTTTTTTTCGTGTAAAATAAATGAAGAGAAAAAAATATGTATTCAAGTTGTATAAATTTAAATTGTTCAACAATCCTTTTGACAAAACCAGAACATTTAATTGCTACTCTTGAATTGTTGTTGTATTTTTAATTTACATTTCATTTAATCTTCCTTATTCATTATTCATTTGGTGATGATCTTAATATTACATGAAGTAATCCGATGAAGAGCCAAAGCAGTAAATCTCGCATAAATTATAAATTACGGAAAGCTTGTGTTACAAAATAGAAACATAAAAAATGTTTGTAGAGGAGAT
Organism: Ganaspis sp. Gsp50; assembly: GCA_011057455.1. NCBI lineage: Eukaryota > Metazoa > Arthropoda > Insecta > Hymenoptera > Figitidae > Ganaspis > Ganaspis sp. Gsp50. The sequence goes on along the minus strand of WNHD01000179.1, from coordinate 26,398 downwards.
TAAATGTTCGTACACTGAATTGTAAACAATGGAAAATTTTCATTAATATATAAAGAAATTGTTAAATACTATCAACGAAAATTGCAAAATTTTAATATTTTATTATTATATTATTTTATCAAAAAGAAATTGAGAATCCAAACTCTCTGAAATTAACTACTAAAAAGAAAAAAAAAGTGCAACAAAAATTTCAATCCTCTTGAACTACTTTTTGGAACATGCAATAAAATACAAAATTAATTTTCAAATAAAGAGGTATATATTCAAGCTGTACAGTTTTTATTATTTTTTTTATAGCTGAATCACAAGGGACACGTGTTCCGAACAAAAACCTGTCGTTAGACTCATGCCGTAAAAGGTGCAGTGAGTATTCTTTTCAGAAGTAAATTTGGAACATAAAAACTATATTTTGGAAAAATTTGCATATTCAGAAAAGAAACTACTGCGCGTTAAAAAAAATAAAAATACAGTAAACATATATTGTGCGTCATTACTTAATTGAAAATAGTTTTTAGAAAACTTTTAAACATAACTTTATAGAGCTCTGACGCACTTTGCCAAATATTCTTTTTTTTCAATTTGACATTTGAATATATTAATTATTACCATCCAATTTCGAATAATATTTGTTTTTCAAATACTTTATTATCATTATGTATCATTGAATTGAGATCTTCGTTAAATATATCAAAATTATTAACATTTTTAATAATACAATGTTAAAAGAAATATTTTTATACGAAAACACTTTTTTTTCGATTTTTTTTTAATTTACTTATAAAATAATTTACTTTCTAATTTAAGAAAATTCATTTTCTCGGCTAATTTTAGAAACTTGTCGAATAAAATTATTTCTCGTAAAAGAAGTTTATTTTATTTGGCGCCACCAAGTGTGGGCAGAAAAAATGCGAATAAAGTCACTAAAAATGGCAATATCAACGAACGAGCGATTAGGGAATTTCACGTGGGAGCAGACTAAATTGCAATTCGTTCTTTTTTGCAAATTTAATGACAAAGTTATTTTTGTAATTTCCACCAAAATTTGTTTTCATATACCTTTTTATTACAAAAAATTATTTTAGAAAATTAATTTTTTTTAAAATAATAAACAAATAATTAACGTTATAATAAATTATAATTATATGATTATAATTACAATAATTATAATAAAATGACAACGAAAAAATGAATAAATTAACAAATTTATAAAAAGAATTAATTAAAAATACATTGACAAATAATAAATAAATTAAAAAATTGAAATTATAAAGAAAAGAGAAACGAAAAAGGAGAAAATCTTTTCACGAATTTTCTTTGAAATTAAATTATCCCTTCCATGCAATTATTCCCGTAAATTGAGTTTCTCACTTTTTAATTAATTTACTTGCTGCGTTAAAATCTTCCATTAATTAATTTTTCTCTCCTGTAATTACCACATTTTTAAAAGTAATGACTACAACATAATTTGTAAAGTTTTAAGCTCATTTCGTAACAGAAAAAAATACAGAAGATATAAAAGATAGATAAAATAATATAAATATGATATAAATTCTTTCGTCAATAACACAAAAAAAGACTATCTGAAACATTGAAAAATTTCACTAAAATTGCTAAAGTTTTAACCACTGCAATGAAATATGTAGCTACTTTATTAAGTTATATTTACTTTAGTGACTTGGTTGGCTTTTGATTTAGAAGGTGTAAAGATAATTATGTAATATTATTATGTACATAGATATGTAAAACCGTTTAAACGGGACAGGAAATTTAAATTCAAATGAGCATACTATACCTTGCCAAGGTTTTCTTCGTGGGGTGTTTCAACCCCGTGTACAGGTACTCGTTCTCCAGTAAAACTATTAGTATGCGTTAAGGGTCGTTTAACACCACTAATATGCGACATGGCAGCTGGACCTTTTTGTATTCGATCTTTCTTTTTAGCCGCCCTCGCATCCACACTTCCGGTTGGAGGAACAGCATCCTGAATCCGTAGGGATGGCAAATCCAACTCTTGTTGTTTATCTAAACAAAAATCGTCATATTTCTATATTAATATTTACTACTATATAGATTATATAGATTTTTAATAGCAACAGTCAGTCGAGGGTTACTTCTGGACACATACGTCCAAACTTGGGGGTGCCTAATTGCAGATGGTGATAGCAACAGTCAGTCGAAAGTTACTTTCGGACAAATACGTCAGAATTAAGGGATACCTAATTGCAGATGGTGATAGCAAGGATCGCGTTATATTATAGAAAACGTGCTTCAAAATTGAGGGGTACTTAATTGCAGATGGTGATAGCAACGATCATTGGAGTGTTAAGGAGAGTCCAGAATAGGAGGTTTGAGGTTAGGTTTCTAATGTCGACGCGTCGTTAGGAGACTAGAAAACAATAGAGCTACGCGTCGCTTTCAATGCGTCGATGTTTAGAAACCACCTATTCTGGACTCACCTTTATGTTAGGACATGTGTGTCCAAATTTTGGGATACGTAATTATAGATGCGGATAGCAACGATCAGACAAACGTTGCATAAGAACACGTGCGTCAAAATATGGCGGTACCTAATTGCAGATGGTGATAGCAAAGATTCAGTAATACTATTTGTATTAGAACACGTGCGTCGAAGTTTAGGAGTGCCTAATTGCAGATGGTGATAGCAATAATCAGTCGATGATTACTTTTGGACACGTGAGTATAAATTTAAGGGTACCTAATTGTAGATGGTGATAGCAAAAAATTAGTAAAGCTTTGTATTATAGGACATGTGTTTCAAAAAAGAGTACCTAATTGCAGATGGTGATAGCAATCATTCAATCGTTCTATTGGAACATGTGCAACATTTAAGGGTACCTAATTGTAAATAGTGATAGCAACAATAAGTCAAGCGTTATATTCAGGTCCGGATCTAGAAAGTTTTATGAGGGCGAACATACAATTTGTCCTCATATTTTCATATTCCTTAAATTTGTTTAAACATAGGCTTTGATGAATATTTAAAAAAGTATTTTTCTAACAGAAAAAATTTTTCATTTCTTTTATGTATTTTTCTTTTTATGTATTTTGCCTTCCCCAAGAAATTAGCGCTCCGGTCACATGCGCCTCTTTGTCCTACACTACTTCCGGTCCTGTATTTTCATCGATTAACTTAATTTTAATATTCCTTTCAATTCATTTTGACGTTTTCGTCAATTTATTTTATTTAGCATTAATATTCGTTACTAATTTATGCATTTTTATAGTATATTTATGAATCCACTTCATATTTATAATTATTTTAATTATAATTATTTTAATTATAATTATTTTAATTATAATTATTTTGTTAATTTAAAATAATTATAAAGTCAATAAATCATTTTCTTTTCTTTTGTAAACAAAGTATAAGTTTTATCGAATTCAATGAAATTCTGACAACTTTTGCATCAGAAATCCGTGATTCCGATTGTCAGTTGATAAGCTCGTTTTTTTTGTTTTTTAATGTCTTTGCGCTATGTTTATTTAACAAATAAGTTGATTGATAATAAAAATTTCATACTAAACGAAAAATTAAATTTTCAAACTTTGTACTCCAAGGCTCTGTCAATTAACTAAATTTAAAAAAAAAATTATTTTCCTAAAGTGTACAATTTTTGTATAAGAATATGCGAATGAAAAATAATTGGATTTTCGTAAAAAATTATAATTTCAAAATTGTTACTATTTTGATAAACGTTTTTTTTCTTTCATTATAATTAGTTCATATAAATTAGTTTTTTTCATAAAAATTGTGCTCCCATTAAAAAATGACAAATCTATGTTAATCAATTTTAGTATTTTTCGTAATTCGGTCATTTAAAAAACAGAAAAATATTTCTAGTTATGAAATCGAGGTTGAAGAATTCAGAAAGAGTATAAATAAATGTATCTGAAAGGATTGATTATGCTAGAATTTTTTTTAGTGTGTCCTTGAACTTGAAAAGTGGTCTAACGATGATCAGAGCATTCGAAGGCCATGGACCACACCTTTGAAAAAAACTTTAGCAGTTACGCAGCAAATCGAATCGATTATTTTATTCCGTACTATAAATTGATCATTTGTTTTTTTAACACGCGTGTCCACTCTGTAATAACAATATAAATAGATTTATCTATAGTGACGCCGTTCAAAGATCGCGGAGACAAAAAGATTAGACATGTAGACGAAATTCAAAGAAAATTTTCTTTTTATCTTAATTTTTCCTTTAATTTCAACTTTCTCTGAAATACGTTCCAAGTTTTGCAAAATTTTGCTTCTTCTTTCTTGATAAAAAAACTTTTCTTAACGTAATGAAAATCAAGTGTAAATTGTAACGAATTTTTAACAAAATGAAAATTATAATTTTCAGTGGCAATGATAAAGAGAGAATAAAATTAATAACAGAAGAAACAAAATATAATGAATCAGAAATTATTTGTAAAGTAAATGCCGATGTAAAGATTTATTGATTTTTAAATTGTATTCATTAAATTAATTAACACCTTTAGTTTTATAAGTGACAGGAAAGGCGTTGAAACAAGTATTAAATGTTGCCTGTCGCATTCAAGGTTTCGTTTTATACAAAACTGCTTGTTAACTTGTCACGCAAAGTTTACCATCCTGACAAGTTTGATATAACCTAATACCTAATTTTAATCAATTTTCTCATGCGACGCTTTTTTATAAAAATGTTTGTTAAATTTTTATTAATTTTCTTCCCTCCTTTTCTGCATTAATTTTCTCTTTTATTTTATTTTTCAAATAAAACAAGATAAATTTATATTTCATAAAAATGATTTTAGATCAGAAAGAGTCAAAGACACAAAAGATTTTTTTTTTCTTCAAGACAGAGACTCTCAGAATAAATTTTATCTTACTAAACAAGTAACATGTCGTGTCGATTCAGCTTTTCTTTCTTATCGATACGTCACAGTGGTCAAGATATCAAAGTAGCGTGCGTTTCTTTGACTTTAGTTTTTGGTATCACCTGATTTTTATTCTGAATCATTTACTTCTTTCAACTGATATTGCTTACTTTTAATCACAACAGTTTTATTTATTTTTAAACATAATTTTTTTAAACATAATCTTTTTAAATATATATTTTTTTTAAATACGCATCATTTATATTTTTTTTTTATATGGAAATGAAACAATTTTTTTTTATATATTATATTATATATAATAATATATACTTCAGTGGAACCTCTCATTTTCTTTCTGATCGAATTTTGTTTAAAATAATAATCTGATGGTCACGGTAAACAAATAATAAAACAGTAGAATAATAGTAAAACTTTTTTAATTGAAGATTCATTTTTGTCTCAATAAGGTGGCTTTTTATTGGCTCTTTTATATTTTACGTATTCCGAAAAGTTGAAAAGAGAGGTTCCAGTGTAATCAATATTTTTATATCTTACCGAGGAAAGTGCTGCAGATATACTCTGAGATCTGATTGCCAGATTTGGATGACTCCGAAAAGTGTGAAAGTTCTTTGTTCAGCATCTTTTTAAACTGCAAACAAAAATGGAGAAAATCTCGTTAATTTTGTATTCATTTACTTCAATTAATTCAATTATTAAACTAAATAAAGAAACTATCAATTAGATTTTTGAAATCCGCAAACGTTTTCAATTTTCTTTGACTATAAACAATCACAAAGTCAATTAATTATATAAACAATTACGGTTATTTAAATTGTAATTGTAATTAATTATAATTATTTATTAATTATAATTATTATTTATGATTATTTATTAATTTTTAATAATCAAAATGTTTACCAATTTTGAAAAATCACTATATCTTTAATTTACAATGAGTTAAGTTGTTGACATTAAATTACGAAGATAAATAATATTATTTATAACTACAAAAATAACAATAATTATAAATATTTGTAATAATACTGTGTCTTGGAACACAATCAGCAAACTGTATTTTTTAAAAATCACACGCTTGAAATTTCTCGGAAAATGAATAAATAAATCAATTGTTTAATCGAGTCAAACATATAGAGTAACGACTCCAGAATAAATATTTGAAAATAGCAAAAATTTCTCGTATTGTGAGTTGAAAAGGTAAATTTCCATTGAAAATTGAGTCATCAATTTTTGATAATATCATTATTCTAGAAAACTTGTTCAAATGAGGAGCGATTTGCTAAGAAAATCCAACAACTAGCGCTACTGATTTTTATCTTTTGATTGTATTGTGTTGATTTCTTTTTCAATTTGTCATTTTTACAAAATGATTGATGACGCGGAAAAGAACGATTAAGCTTTTCTTGCAATTTTTTTTTAGTCGCTTACTTAATAGAAAGCAGTAATATTGTTTCTTCTTTCTAGGAATTGGCAAAAATCTCTCAAACGATCTGTTGAGATTAAGCCCATAATGATAAAAGTTGATTCTTAACTAAGATTGACCAATAAAATCATTTTTATTAGTAAGAATCATTTTAAATGGTGAGGGAATTAAATAATGAACAGATGGATAGATCAATAGGCAGATAAATGAATAAATAAATGAATAAATAAATAAATGAATAAATAAGTGAATAAATAAATAAATGGATAAATAAATAAATGGATAAAAAAATAAATGAATAAATAAATAAATGAATAAATAAATATATAAATTAATACATACATACATAATTAAATACATAAATAAATGCGCAGATAAATAAACAAAAATAATACAGTAGAACTTCGATAAGTGAAAATATATCTAAATAAATGAACGTGAATGAAAATAAAGGAAATAGAAATAAACAAAGGACAGAAAATAATAAGTGAATAAAAATGCAATAAAATATGAGAAATGAATGGAAATATAAAAAAGTGAAAAAATAAATAGAGAAAAATAAACAAAATGAATAGAAATTCAAGAAAAATCGCAAGTTTCGTTTCTTCCATTGGATTTGATCATTTATCATAACATTTCTTAAAGCATAACATTTCTTCATTTCTCACATTAATCATACATTTCGATTTCTATTAATATTTTCTATAACTTAATATTTGATGAAAGGGAACAACAAAATAGTTAATGATTCAATTTTTCTTTATGACACTCGTTATTAATTATTATAAACCATTACTTGTCTTCTTTTTAATTTTAATTTGTGTTTTTCATTTGTACAAATTATACCCACATTATTTTTAATCTATTTGTATTGAATTTGTTTATTAATGTCATACTCAAAAAATATGCGTGATAGTAAAATTATTAATAATATAAAATAGAATAGTAAATTATTCAAGTTTATTCACTAATAAACAAAAAGAATGTTAAGCACAATATACAATCATTTTAATTAACTATTGATTAACTAATTTTCTCTTATCTTACTTTTTTAATATCTCGCATTAATTGTTTTTTTAGAACTTTTATCAATAACTGATTAACGATGTCAAATACATCAATCAACAGATCTCTGTTGATTAACAATTATAAATACAAAAGTCACACTTGATGATAATGAAATATTAGAAAGAAATTCTTAATCAAATGTATGCCGTACGCATAAATTAATTAACAACGAATGCTGTATTAGATGCTTTTTTTTCTTGTAATTATTTGATTCTCGTGTATCTTGACAGTTACGTGAATGACGTAAATTGGAGTTACGTGTATATTCAAAATTGTTTGACAATTTTCAAGCCTATTGATTCAGTCTTATAATGATAGTGACATAACTCTCATTTTGTGTGTACAGGTCTTGAAGATATGTCTGACAAATTGTGCCCCAGTCTAAACTTGAAAGTATTATAATCTTTAACATTCAACAATAATATCTGAGATTCATATGAGAGGCTTTTCGAAATTTTTCCACTTTTTTGAAGATTTCACAAATAATTTATGATTCTTCTTAAAAGTGATTTACAGACTTCTCGTGCCTACAGGTGACTTGACTACTGAGTGTTTATCGTCAAATTAAATAGAAAAACAAGAGATATTTCAAAGATATAACTGAGATAAATCAACAGAAAATGATTCAATTGTTTTTTTGGATACATCTTTTAAGAGGATTATCATTTTTTTCAATTGATTGCCTTCCTTTGAAAAAATGTAAAAAATTTGAAGGCTTATTTCGAATTTGACAAATGATGCAAAGTTTAGCAATTCGTGACTATTTTTGAGTTTTGAGATAATAAATTTCATAATTTTATTGAAAAGAGAATAATTGAAACTCGAATTCAAAATTTCGGTGAAGTGGAATAGATGAAATAGAAAGGTAGCTCTATTAGGAATCAATAAAATTAAATTAAACGTAATAGAATTGAAATAAAGTGTTTAAAATTAAGTAGAAAGGGATAGAAGGGAATTGAGTGGAATTGAGTGGTACAGAAAAGAATACAATGGAATAGAAAAGAATATAATTGAATAGAAGGGAATAAAATGGAATTGAGTGATACAGAAGAGAATAGAAAAGAATAGAATTGAATTGAAATGAATAGAGCAGATTTAAATACAGTTAAATAAAAAAAGTGGAACAGAGAGGTATAGAAAAGAATAGAATTGAATATAATTAAAGGGAATATAATATAATAAAGCGGTATAGAAAGGAGTATAAATGAATAGAATTCAATATAAATTAATAAAAATGAATATCATTAAACATAAATGAATAGAAATTAATCGAAATGAATTTAATTAAATAGAAATGATTAGAACTGAAATAAATAAAATTAAAATTAATAGAAAGGAACATAAAGGAATAGAATAAATTGCAAAGAAATCGATTGAAGTAGAATTAAATGATTACTAAATGAATGGAATAAATATAATAGAATAAAATAAAATATAATAGAATAAAGTAAAATATAATAGAGTAAAATAAAATATAATAGAATGGAAAAGAGTATAAAAAATACAAGAGAATAAGACGAAAGTAAAAGTAAAAAGAAGTGAAAAAGGGAAATGTAGTGTACAATAGAAAAACACGAAAAAGTCGGAATTAATTAAGTAATTGGATTTCAGTTAAATTTTTGTTAGGCAACTGAAGTTTGTGGGAAGCTCTACCGTAAATCTCAATTCCGTGAACATTAAGTTTACTATCCGAGCCATAAAATTTACCATCTTGAAGAAAGTAAATTTTACTTGAGTAAATAGAACCCTTAACTACATATAGGTATATAGATATCTTGATTAAATTTCAGGGAAGTAATATAGTAGTTTACTATAGTTTACTATAAAGTAATCAACTTGCTTGAGTAATATAATTCTGCTCATGTATGTGTCGGTACAAATCCATTTAACATTTATTGTTTCTCCATTAGAGCAATTTGGATTCATTTGGTCTGAATTAAAATAGACTTATTTAAATATATCACATGAAAATTATGTCATTGAAAACAAAATATCAAATAAAAAAGCAAATAACAAAACTAAAAAAAACAGAACGAAAGAAGTTAAAAGCATAAATAAAAGTTTGTTATTTGTAGAAAAATTGAATTGTTTTTAAATTGCACGCATGTACGAAGAAAACACTTCGAACGAAAGAGGATTATCAGAAAACGGATACGGGAAAATTGAAAGTGCGGTATAATGGATGAATTTTCGAAAACGAATTTACGGTTTTTCGATTATATACGTGAAGATTTTTCAAAAATAAAAATACGATTTTTCGGTTATGCAATAGTTGATGAAGTTTCAAGGTGAAAATATTATTTTTAGGTATTAAAAATCAATGATCAATTTGTATAGAAAATAGTATATTACTGAAAATAGATTTTTAGTTAGAATTTAATTTACATTCTGAATTAATTTTAATAATTAATTTTTAGGATAAACTAATTTCAATTGATTGATTGAATAATTGATAATTTAAAAACAACATTTATTTTTACAAGAAAAAGTTAATTTGAATGATTGTAAATTGCTTTGGATAACGTAAAATTGAATTCAATGATGGAAAATTTACTAAAATGATACAAAACTTATATCTGAATGAGAGCAAATTTATTTGAATGGCAAAAAATTTACAAAGATAACAAAAAATGTGCAGCAAATTGATTTGAACGATCTCAAATATATTTGAAAAATTGTAATTTTATTTGAATGATAAAAAATACGTTTAACTAATGGAAAATTTAACAAAATAAAAAATTTTAGATTAACATTAGTTAATTTTTTATTAACATTTTTTTTATTAACATTTTCTTTATTAACATTTTCTTTATTAATATTTTCTTTATTAACATTTTCTTTATTAACATTTTCTTTATTAATATTTTCTTTATTAACATTTTATTTATTAACATTTTCTTTATTAACATTTTTTTTATTAACATTTTCTTTATTAACATTTTCTTTATTAACATTTTCTTTATTAACATTTTCTTTATTAACATTTTCTTTATTAACATTTTCTTTATTAACACAATTAAAAAACTTAATAAGAAATAAATAATGTTAATAAAAAACACTCAATGTTAATTTAAAAATTTGTATTCTAATGTTAATTTCAGTTAATTTAAACTCAATTTTTTATTTTTTCACAATAGAAAATAGAAATTTAAGTATAGAAATGAAATTACAGAGCGTAAAAGAAACAGCTTCATATTAAGAGTTAATTGCGAGTCGTTTACTGAACTGAAAAAGTTAATTAATCCGTTTCATTAATCCTTTCTTTATTACAAAGCAAAATCCTTAAAGGAAGTGTATAGAAATAGGAAGTGCAATTTCAACTATTGATTCGAGGTCACTCACTTTTATACCTATCCCGACGTCATCGTTTCTCTATTCTTATATTTAAATAAAGTTGACATGAATTTCATAATTTATCTGAAAAAGCATACACTTCACACCTAATTATCATACTCAAATACTGATAAAATTTCTCAGTATGATTGATTAAGAAATATTTTTTACGATCAAGTCAACAGTAAATCGTCTGTATGCAAATTATTGTGAAAGGTCAGGAAAATATGAGCACATTTGAACTCTTTCAGTATATGCAGGGGGAATTTTAAAATGCCCTTTTTGCATAATTAATGTAAGTGGAGGGATCACCGAAGAATACTTAATGACGTAATTTAACAGTTTTTTCAATTTCATCGTGCTCTTTTGTTTCTCATTATCATTTGCCACTATTTTTCACCATTATCGTTACTATTATTATTATTATTATTATTATTATTATTATTTATTTTTTTTTACAAAACAAGTTTGTAAAAGGGAGAATGCATTTATTATTAGTATTTTTATTATTATTATTATTATTATTATTATTATTATTTTTATTATTATTTTTATTATCATTATTATTTTTATTATTATTATTATTATTATCATTATTAATATATTAATATTATGGTATGTTTTTCATATTACTATTCATAAATTTGCGAATTCTTAAAGCAAACAAAATGTAACAATTTAAATCGTGTAGATTTGCAATTAAGATCCATTCAAGTGATTAATAAAGACGAATGTAAAACTTGAAATATTGAGGTAATAAAATTATTCTAATGACAATTGGCTCATTGGGTGAAATACTTCTTAATCGAGGCAATGTTTGGAGAAGAGTATCAAGCCAATAAAGTGGGTGTTTGAGAAAAGTGGTTCAATTGGCTCAAATATTTGAGCCAATTACCGCAACTTAGGGATGATTTAACGTTTCATCTTCCATTTTGAACTTTGACTGAATTTAATTTTGACAATCATTTTTATGCAAAGTATGATTAGATTTTCAAAAAAAAGTTAAAATGTTGAGTATATAATACAATAAAATTAAATTACATTAAAAAAATTGTGTACTCAAAGAGTATTAGTAAAAATAATGAAAAATAGTCAACTAAATGATCAACAAAATGATAAACAAGATGATCAATAAAAAAATTAAAAAAAATTAAAAAAAACTAAACTAAACTATCAACAAAATTATCAAAAAAATTATGAACAAAATTACCAAAATGAAGAAAAAATTGATAAACAAAATGATCAAAAAACGATCAAAAATAAAAACAAATAAAATAACAAAATGACAAAAAATATAATTAGAAGGTTGATTGAAAAATGATTGAAAAATAGAGAGAAAGAAAGTCGGTTTTCAAAAGCACGAAATGGAAATTTAACAATCCCGTGTTATTAAATTTCGAGATGGAAATATCAATTCCAAGTTCATTTTGAAAATAAAACCGAAAACTGTATTGTTTTTTTTTGAAATTTAATTGTCATAGTAAGTTCTACGTTTGATAAAAGCTCGTCGGTAGATTAATTTGGTCCTGTCATTCTCAGAAAATGTTGGTAATGGATTTATAAATAGGCAAAAAAATGAAAATCAAATGGATATCAAAACAAGCTTTGTGACTCAGAATTGAAACTTCTAAACAGCTTTATTTTTATAAGTTTCAACTATTTTTCATTTAATGTTGCAATTCACAATAACACATTTATTTTGCATATCTATTTTAATAAGATTCGTAGGTAATAATAAAGTTGAATGGAATTTTAAGTAGAAACTGGTCTCTTAATTTGAATTAGTCAATTTTGACTAATTGAACAGCACCGAATCGTTTATTGAATGCATTAGTAACCGTTTTGACTAATTTCTAGCCAATACTGACTAATTTTTAGCCAATACTGACTAATTTTTAGCCAATACTGACTAATTTTTAGACAATACTGACTAATGCTTAGTCAATAGTGACTCATTTTTAGCCAATCATGACTAATTGTTAGTCGAGAACTACAAATTCATTTAGTAACGCTACTAATTACATTGGCAAACTTTACAAAATGAATTTGTAGTTTTCGACTGAGAATTAGTCATTATTGTCTAAAAATTAGTCATTATTGGCTACAAAATTAGACATTATTGGCTAAAAATGAGATATTGGCTAAAAATTAGACATTATTGTCTAAAACTTAGTCAAAAGGGTTACTAATTCATTCAATAGACGATTCGGTACTTTTCAATTAATTAAAATTTACTAATTCAGGGAGTAAATTCGTTTATATTTTAATAGATTTGTTTTAAATTTAAAGATAATATTTCGTTTAAATAATTTAGTGTTATTCTTGTTTGAATGATTAATTCTTATAATTTGAATAATTTTTATTTTTTTTAATATATTTTTTAAATAAAGTTGATATATTTAATTATTTTTTAATTGATAGAAAAGTTTTAGATAAGATGGAGAATTATGTGGGTAATCAAATTAGAATAAGTAAAATTTATTTAAAAGTTTGAGAATTAGTAATTTTTGGAATATTATGTTTATTTTTTGTATTAGTTGTAATTGTTAAAATAATGTATTTTATTAGGCCAAAATCTTTATATAAAAACAAATGAATAACATAAAAGTTTATATTAAGAAAAAATTGGCTCGAAGTGATATTTTCAATTAATTAATTTGAAGAATTACAGAGTGATAAATTCCATTGAACATAAAAGTTTATAATTTCATCAAATAGTAGCAAATGAATAACAAAAACAAATAATAAACTAATAGCATTGAAATTATAAATTTTCCCCAAAAATAACAGTATCAAAATTATGAATAAGCAATATTATTAGCAAGAATAAGCAATCATTATTAATGACCAACAATATTAATTAAAATTACAATGACCAGCAATATTAATTGAAACGACTAATAATATTAATGCAAATTACAATGAACGATAAAATTAATTAAAAATGTGATTAACGATAAAATTAATTAAAAATGCAATGAACGATAAAATTAATTAAAAATTCAATGAACGATAAAATAAATTAAAAATGCAAACGATAAAATTAATAAAAATACAATAAACGATAAAATTAATAAAAATCACAACGTTCAATAATGTTAATAAAAATCATAATGATCAATAATAATAACAATGAACAATAATAACAACAATGATCAATACTAACAATAAATATCATTTTCGTCCTAATAAACCACCCTTGCCCGAAAATTTCATTTAATTTGCCTTATTTTGAATCCAAAATAATTACCTACACTGAATTTATAAAGCCTTCGCTCGCTTAACTTCAGCAATGACGGATTTATCAAGTTTCAATCAAAATTCCAAGAAATATCGAAGAATTTCGTTGATAAGGGAAAATGTTTACCTGAACAGCCATAATACTAGCCATTGCGGTGAGGTCAGCAAAGGTTCTTAGGTAACGGAGATCCCTACTGGATTCGTCAACTTTTCCGGTATCGACTTCTCTGCTAATCTGATGTACCATTTTCGATTAAAAAAAAAATCTCGACGTGTAACTCACTGCTTATCACAGACAAACAACGCGTCACAGGTCAACGAAACGTTCAACACGCTTCTTCAAGACACGGAAGCCTCTCCTTCAGAACTTCCGGTTCCGCCAAACTTCTTCTCGAGAGAAGAAGCAATTTGCAAATGCAACAAATTCGCAACTGCAAAATCAATTTGCCAATCCTAAGGCCAATCTAAAATCAGTTTGCCAATCCAAAATCAGTTTCTCAATCCAAAATCAGTTTGTCAAGTTTGTAAAATTTACAAATTCAAAATAGAATTATAAATCCAAAATTTGCGAACACGATATTAAAACTTTTGGTCCGAATATTTTTGGCACTTGAAAAATTCGGTAAGACAGTTTACTGCTGAATTTGAAGTTCACTGAGGTTCACTATAAACCACTCCGAGCCTCGTTTTGTGGAACTACTGGTGAGTACTTTCCGATTCGACTGCTCAACGTGGTCTACGTGACTCGTATCGTGCAGGCTGACTTATATCTGGTGTGCGAATGTTCTCTCAATGTGCATGTATTCATGAGACGTGAGTATATGTATACAGAAGCAATCAGAGAGGGGAATCGTTCACTGGAGATCGGAAAATCTCAACCCTATTTTTCCAGCTCATGTCCCTTCCAGAGAAAAAATAGAAACATAAGTCACTTATTTTCTTGACGTATTTTTTTCGTCCCTTCAGTTGGAAACGAGCCCTTTTGACCTACATTTCTTACCCTTCTACGTATGATTTCTTTCGGGAAATTAAAAAACTTTTCCGAATATGAAGAGTGAGTTCTTAAACCATCTCTGTGTCTTATAAATGTTTTGGAAGTAATTAACCCACTTTTCCGCTGACCTTTCTCATGTCGTGTCTACTTTTCTGTTTTTCTGTGTGTTATTTTTCGTGTATAGAGACCAAAACAGTTTTCTTTCACTTTCAGTTTCAAATTGAAATAATGGAAAAAGTAGTAAGTGTTTTAGTAAAATTGACTCCCAAAATTGCATGATTAAATAAGTTGTTATTTTTTCAATTACGATACAAACTTTAATTTTCGACTAGTTAATTAGATTTTATTGACTTCTACAAATTCAACAATACGGAAGGGGATTTTCTTCGTAATTGAAAAACTGATATAGTAATTCTTTTGAACTAATTAGTAAAGTTAACCTGCATTAAAAACCGGAAAATGAAACTACACAGAAAAAATAAAGTCGAAATGTCTTAAAATTAAACATTTGAGGATAGATTTTAGTCCAAGTGGACTAAAAACAAGACATATGAGGATAAATTTTAGTCCAAGTGGACTAAAAACAAGACACATGAGGATAAATTTTAGTCCAAGTGGACTAAAAACAAGACACATGAGGATAAATTTTAGTCCAAGTGGACTAAAAACAAGACTTATTTTTTTCTATGTAGAGTAAATTAAGATATTGTTCCATTATATCGCTTATAATCTTATTTACATGACCCGAAATTATTTAATTCCGTGGTGGACCCAATTTCCATCCACTTTTACAAATTCAACGAAAGTTATAGTCAAAATTAAAGTGGACGAAAACTGGGTCAACCACAGTATTTTATATTTAATTAAAATAGTTAATAATTTAATTAATATTTAATTAAAAACAGTAAAAATTAGTAAAAAAAAGTATTAAAAAATCAAGTCAAACAAAAAATTAAATTTTCTTTAAGAAAAAACGAGAAACGATATTTTAGACAAAGAAAAGCGGAAAAGATTGTTATAAGAAAAATTGACTCATAATTATAAATTTATACATTTTGATTCACTATTTATCTTACATAAACCGTATTTTTATTGTTGCACAAAATTTGGTGATAAATACCTACAATTTTTAAAAATAATTTAAATAATGCCAAAAAAATCCTAATAAAAAAAATCGGTAAAAATCCTAATAAAAAATGCATACATGCAATATTGTTATTTAATTATTACAGCTGTACATTTTTCAGTTATTTAATGCTGAAACGGTAATTGAAATGATATATTTTTATTCAAATTAAAACGCAATTTTTTTATGCAATTATTTTATGCAATTACGTCTCCTATGATTAAAATGATCTCAAAATATTATCAAGTTTCTTTGATAATTCGAAATTTTTATGAAAATTTTCAGTAAACAGTAATTTTTCTCTTAGGACCCTTTTTGTAGTTTTTCTTTATTAAATAATGTTTTTGTAATTGTAATTGTTGTAAATATTGTAAAAGCAGTATTTGTTAAATCCAATTATTTACAGATGAAATTTGTTATCTTCATTTACCGGAAAATTGTTAGAAAATAATAAGCAGATTCATTAAAGAAAAACAAAAAAAGAAAAAAATTACACCCATTAAACCAATTAAAATTTAAACACGTCAAAGATTTAATTAAGCAAATTGCAAAATACGCTTTAGTAATTAAATTATTTTTATTTAGTAACACAAAAACGAAATTTGCTTTGGTAAATAAATGAATACAAACTAAAGTAAATAAACAAGGTTATTTATAATTTATTAATGTAAACAGATAAGTGAACGTGTATTTATACTATTTACTTTTTCGAATTAAAATTCTATGCTGATAAATTGTACGTTTTCATTAATGAAAAATTTAAAAATCTGATTTATGCAAAATTTTGAAATACATTTTTCAAGAAATTTGTAAATAATCATCAAATCATTTTCAATTTCACGACAAGTAAATAAACGATAATGTCAAAGTTTATTATATTTGTGTTCACCAATTTTGTATTTAGATAAAAGTATATTTACATATTTCATGTTAGGATTGTAGTTATTTTAAATGCAAAAATTGCATAATTTTCCTGAAATGTGAAACTGAATTTTTTCAAAATTTTGGTCAATTTTTTTTTAGGCACATTTTTTATGATGATCATTGCTCCATCTGACAAGGTCGAGAGAAATATCCACTAATATGCATCAGAGAGAATTTGTGGAATTTCAATTTGAGAAACACACACATCCAGAGTTGAGTCTCAAAGGTTTAAAGCAGAAGATACACTGAATCGTAATTTTAAAGTAAAGATTTCTCAATGGCTGAAGAAACTTTTTCAAGAAGAAAGTTTAAAATAGAATTTCAGTAGAAAATCTCTGAACCTAATTTTTCATTACCGAGAAGAGCAGAACAAAATCTTTGTCCTCTGAATTAGAGAATATTAATTATTTTCTTATGATTAATTAAAGATGTAATAAAAAATGAATTATCACATTATTTAATTAAAAAATGAAAATGATTAATAATAAACATAATTTTCAATATATAATGTATAAATACCAAGGGTAATAAATATTACTTATAGAGAAAATAAATTGAAACAAAGAAACATTGCTTAAAATAACATTTACGATACCATTATTAATTAAATAAAATATAGACAACTAATTAGTTATAAAAAATAAAGTGTAATTGTAATCTCAATAAATCAAAGAACAAGATTCTGGGAAAAGAAATTCACACGTTTACATATTTCATTAAACAAAATTATTATTAAATTATTATTAAACAAAATTATAACGAAACCATTTTTATTATCTTATTATTTATTCAGTTTGTTGTTTACTGGTCCTTATTTATCGATAAGCTGCTTTTGTAAAATAATTTTCATTTTATTGCAGCAAAGAGTTTTTTCCCGATAATTTTTTGAAATAATCGTCAACAAATAAAAAACAATGCTTCCCTGTGAGGAAGCAAAAAAAGGGTTAACATTATTTTTGTTATATTAATGTTAATGTTAAACGTTATAATAATTGTTCAAATAATTTAACTTGATGAATATGTAAAAAATAAAAAGTTAAACATCAATCTTTAATTCAAAGAAGGTTTTTGTTAGTTACATAGTAATCGTTTCGAAGTATGACATTAAGTAAGATAAATATGCATCATATGTGCCGGAAGTGATGAAAGAACTTTTGTCTTTTTATTTGGGAAATACCCGGTGAAAATTCATCATAAGGATTATAAGTGATTCACTACAAAATGTCACAATTATAATAACCTTTCCAAAAAATGTCCACTGCCTTTTTTATTTTCTAATTTGCAAGCAATCAACGCTAAATTTCCTATGACACATTGAACTTAGAAACATTGTCAAAAATAACAAAATTCTAGAAAACGTAAATTTAGAACTATGACATGGCTTTTCTTTCTTCAAAATTTGTTTTCGATTGGATTTTAATAATAGCATAAATAATTGGATGGTGGTACGAATAAGTTAGGAATTTTGCTTGATTGGGTACTATTGAAGAAAGTTCGCGATATTTAGATTGACCAATGATTGGATTGTTTTTGGACGACATTCCAGACAGTTAAGATGATTAAAAGAATCGTGGATATTAAATTTAACATTGAGTAACAGATGTTCTTGTTTGGAACATATGACTCTGATTGGGTATTACCACAAACGTACAATGCAATCACAACTAGATGACTCCACTTACATTGTTCAATGTCAAGATCATATGCAACTGGAAAAACAAATGTTTTCCTGCGAAGCGAAGCCGATTAGAAAAAAAAAATACAAAAGCGTCTGGTCCACTGAACTAACAAGACGTCAGTAATAATCTTTATCCTTCTTCCCATAGACTAATATTTTTAAGGAAAATTGTATGTTGACCGTGTCAGGTCCTAGCGTTGCTTATATAATGCCTATAATGAATAATAATAATAATGCCTAAAAATGAATGTTGTAATAAAATGTAATAAAAGCTTCTAATAAAATTTTGTTAATAAAATCTACAATGTTAAGCAACAGCAAAAGAAAGAGAAAACAATGTTTTCGAACTCGAGGGTTCATTGCTCCAAAAATAAAGGTTCGATGCTTCAAAATCTACCTGCTGTCTATTTCATCTATTTTAAATCACGAGGATCATAACGTTGGTGTCAGGTTCAATACGACATTCTGCAAGGGACCATCTGTACCAACACTTGGAGGTCATAAATCTCTATTTTGGGTAGACGACCTGTAGAAGGAATACAGCTTAAAAGGAATACAGTTTAAAAAGAATACAGAAGGAATCTTAAAAGGAATACAGCTGGGTTTTACGCATCTATAAGTAAATCATAGTAAGTAATCTAAATCTAGTTACAACTCGCTAATCAAAGTAAAAAATGTAAATCTAGTTACAAGTATTTCTTCCTTTACTCTTTCTAAACTAACTAATCCTTTTGTTCCAGCGGATATAACCCTTTCTCCTGCAAAAGACTCAGATGTACTCGTAAATGATCTTTCTTCTCTAAAACTAATCTTTATGAAAATACATGCATTTAGTCTTAAAATTCAGTGCGCTTTCATAGCCTGTCCCCTTAGCTCAAAAGTTCCATCCTATGTAAATAAAACAGGCGATTAAAATAAAATAAATAAATAATAAATAAATTGAATCTTAAGTCCCTTAAGTATTGTAATATGCAAAATTAATCGACTATTTCTTTCTTCTGAACTATACATGTATTAAAGTGTACCAAGAGTGTTCTCCGAACTTTTGTTTATATAAAGCCGATAAGGTACGATTTGAAATGTGTCTCTCAAGACGTACTCTAAATACATTTATGACTTAATTAAACTATATTCAACTCTCGTTTTCTTTTAACCTAGATTGCTTCCTTATTAAATATAATTCCAATATTAAGGATAAACATTCTCACCATTCAAAGTAGTTTTCCGTAGGAATGAATGAATGAATGGATTTCGTATGAATCTACATAAATTGCCAGTCAAACAAGTTACTATAAAAATTTGATTTAATGAAAAGTCTATTCGAAATCGAACCGTTAGCTAAATAGTATTTGAGGAACTGAATTGATATTGAATAATTATTAAATAAAATATGTGAGCATCAATTCCTGATCCCTGCACTTAGAATTGTTATAATAAATAGTTTATTAATGCAGTCGTGCGTTTTGGCACGATTCAACATTGAAAACACAAGATAGAGAAGACGAAGTTGATAAGAACAATTGTAAAAAAGATGCAGAAAAATTGCAATTAAAGAATGAAAATAAATTGAGTGGTTGTAAAATTATCAGTGACGAAGTAGTATATAAGCGTGTTTTGATGCCGTTTAATATCACTAATCATATAGATTTCCGGAGGATGCGTGTATAAGACTAATGCGCGTCAATGACAGTTGAAGATAATGATTATTATTACTTTTAAAGAAAGCCTGCTCCGACAATTTACTGAGGCTAGTCATGTACGAGCAATAACGTTCACACGGCGAACAATAAATTCAGAACAGACCGTTAAATAAATTTTTCTTGAATATATCAACGAGGCGAACGGGTTTTCAGCATCATTAGTTTTAACAAGAACCTAGATATCCAAAAAACCGGTCACACCTATCGCAAAAAATGCTGCTCCTAATTACAATAACTCAACCGTCTATGATTTCCAATCCGTTTGAATCACTTTTTGGTTTAATTTCTTTTTTATATTATTAAATTAAGTGTTACAGATGTATGTACCAAAAATTCGTTGCGTTTGAAAAGAAAAGAAAATAAAACAATGCTTCCTCTATAAGGAAACAAAAAACTACTCAAACTGACTGTTAATATAAACATCCAGTGCATCAAATTAATTGATTGAAAGCGTCCTACGTTTAATTGTGAATGCTCAAATTTATTCACACCTGACTTGAAATTCTTAAACTCTTACCGTGATTCAGGATTCTTAATTCAATCAATGATTTACTGGAAATCTTAATCCAGACTACGTGGAGCGAAAATGGTTTCCATTGATAGTAATCTTCATTAATAGGATTTATTGTCTGGCAAGAGCTCAAAACATTGTTTGCATCATTGCTCTAATTTTCTTTGCTCAGCTGATTCAAACAATCGAACCACTGACGTGTTGTTATTCCAATTTTAGAATTAATTTAAAGAATTAATTAAATACTTGAAGTCTCATGCAGACACGACTGAATATTAAACATTTATTTTCCAAACAAATTAAAGTCGTGTGCAGATTTCATTACTGTCAACAATTTTATCTCCGAAATCATCAAATTTTATCTCCTTTTTGCACTTTCGGTTATTTAATTGAATTGTTCGGGTAAAATCACAAGGTTTCAAAATTCCTACAGTTTAAATCACAGAAAGCTGCTTTTTTGACTTTCTTTTGAATGAATAGTTAAAACTGAAATTGACAAAGTTTATTTATAAGGCCACGAAACATCAAATAACTTACAATGTCTAATTTGACAAAATTATTTGAATGTCTAATTTGAAAAAAATTATTAATCTTGAAAGCAGTATTCGTAATAGTTAGAAAATTGATTAATAATTTATAGCAACTTTCTGGCAAATAATTTAAAATATGTAAACTGTTACATAAACGATTCATAATATCTAGTTGGCCAAACAATTAATTTATATTAGTTGGATGGTTACATAAATAATTTATAAAAGCTGTATGATTAAATAATTACTAGTTATATGGCTAAACAATTACTAGCTATGTGGCTAAACAATTACTAGCTATATGGTTAGACAATTATGAGATACATAGTTAAATAATTGTCCTTATAAGTTCAAACAATAATTTTTTATTAGACGAGTCAGAAATTATTCTATAATAATAAGATGGTTCAGAAATTATTTTATAATAGTTATGTGATGGCTCAAAAATTACCTTATAATAGGCGATAATTAAGAAATCATTTTATAACAATTATAATTAAGAAATCATTTTATAACAATTATTATTAATAGTTTAATCCATCGGAAATTATTTAATAATAGTCATGTGCTTCATAAATTGTCTTATAATAGTTAAATGGTTCAGAAATTATTTTCCAACGAAACAATTTATAATAGATTGATAATTAAACAGTTTATGAAATCTTAATACTTGAATTAACAGAGGCAGTTACTACAAACTTACAATTTTTAATAATTACCCAATTGAAGAAAACAAAAACAAAAAAAAGACAAAAAACAAAAAAAAACCATAAAACAAAAAAAAGACAAAAAACAAAAAAAAACCAGAAAACAAAAAAAAGACAAAAAACAAAAAAAAAACAGAAAACAAAAAAAAGACAAAAGACAAAAAACAAAAAAAAGACGAAAAACAAAAAAAGGACAAAAAACAAAAAAAAAAGACAAAAAACAAAAAAAAAGACAAAAGAAACAAAAAATGATTTACTTTTTAGATCTGACTAAATTTTATTCGATATTTTTCGATATTTACGTTATTTTGCTTAAACTCTTTTTAGAGCAAACAACAACAAACGGTTTTCCCGGTTTAACATTTTTTTCTGAGTTTATTTATAGGAAATGATAATCAATGAAGATAACAATGTCTCTTGATTATTTATTGATATCTTGATTATTATCAATACAATTATTATTACTATTTATTATTTTAATTATAATTATTATTGTTATTATTATTGTTATTATTATTGTTATAGTTATTGTTATTATTATTGTTATTATTATTGTTATTATTATTGTTATTATTATTGTTATAGTCATTGTTATTATTATTGTTATGATTATTGTTATTATTGTTATTATTATTGTTATGATTATTGTTATTATTATTATGACAATTACTTTATTATATTATACATTAGTGTATAAACTATTATGATTATTATTATTTTGATTATTATCATTATTTTTATTATTTTGATTATCTTAATTATTATTATTATTTTTGTGTTTTTTATTATTGCCATTGATATACATTGAATATATCATAATTGATGACCCAGAGGGCACAAACAAAATTTCCGTACGATTGGTAAACGCAGCTGTCGTAAAAATAAATTAATTTGAATTTTCTAATCGGAGCAAGGCCACTTTTCCTTCGAAGAGTAAAAACTGGTATCAAGGTGCAAAATGTGTTAATAACCTTGGGACTTAAATTGGCTTTCGGAGGGTATTTTGCACTGCAAATATTCGCAGACTTCGTCTTTGCAAAAATCATTTATCCAAGTACGAATTTTTATATCTTTATCCAAAATGAAGAGAAGCATTGCAAGTTGCAAGAGTTTGCAAGATATAAATCGATGAGCGTCTCGTGTCGTCTGTGTTTTACTGCTTTTACTACTTAGCCGCCTTTTCTACTTACATTGGTCTTTTCTACTGATTTTCTCCTCCAGTATTTCCCTACCACTTTACTGCTCATTAACATCTAGATGACACTTAATGAACGATTATATGAATTTTACATTTAAAATCATTAATTCGAGTTCATGGTCGAAGATAAAATATTATAAAATTAAGTCAGATCCGCGATCACAGGGCCTTGAGATTATTTTTGAGACGGTCGCATGCTAACAAAGGATTTAATTTCTGGAGGCTGTGTGCATTACATTTTAGATGTGATATTTATCTTTTACATAATTAACTTATACCGCAGTACTCTGGTTTTCAATTAGGTTCCTTTTCCTTTTTCTACATTTTTTATACTTTTTAATTCGAATGTTGTTTAATTTAGAAGATCTCTTGCAATATTCAATGTTCATGTGTTTTCAATCTGCTAGTTGATAAAAATAATTTAATAATTTTTGTGCTTTATTGAAGTTTGAAGAAACAAGTTGTTTTATTGTTTAGATTCGTTAGAGTAAAAATAAAATAAATTTCTCCAGTGCAGGGAAAAGCCACGTTTTTGTCAGTTAATTTTTATTCATTCTGATCAGAATTATTTTTTCATTTGTTAATTTAGGAGTTTATTTTTGTTTTTAAAGTGAGAAAGAGAGGGTAAATTGACAATCAGTTTAAAAACGTTTGTAACTTTTCTAAATTTAACGATGATAACAATTTGCAATTTGATGATTATGATAATTTTGCAAAGTTACAATTTTTTTTGTGGTCAATAATGCTTTTTCTGATTTTTTTATTAGTGATTTTCTTATGATTTTTTTAATAATTAGTTTTAAATTTAAAAATCTTTAACAATTAACAAAATATTTTTTCATCATTATATTTCTGTTACTGTTTCTTTTAAAAACTTTTTTGTTGCAAAAAGGTTTCTGAAGCAATTTTTTTAAATTGATAACTTCTAAAAATTGAAAAAATAAATTTATTGTTTAAATTAACAATCTGTACTGTTTGTACTGTTTTTATTAAAGTAGAAAGTTAATTTTGCAAAAATATTGGTTTGTCTCGATTCGATTTTTGGACTTGATGAAATGCAAAACAAGTTTCGACGACTTTGCGTTAGGAAAATCAGAAGAATAAACAATTTAAGAAAGAAAGAAAATTAATCGAATTTTCTAATTTATCTACAAATTTAAGAAAGAATTGAATTTTCCCTAATCAACTAGATTTAAATTATCTTATGTACTTGACCTATGCGCTTGGAGAAAATGCAATATTATAAGTAGAGTTTTTTTAAGGTACTTATGTCGATTTGTCTTCCTGGATTATGTACATTCATGTTCCAGAAAAACGATACTATCATATTAAAATTATTTTCATTGTCGATTTTTTTAATTTATTTATGTATATAACCTTACGTCAACTATATCTCTCCACCCATTATAAAACATAATTATTTAAAAGGAATTTCCTTTTGTGATATAATGTGGAGCAAAAAGTGAGCGGCATTTTCCAATTCCTCAATATATAAAACGCAATTGCTCCAATTTGATTCGTAGCTAACAGAAAATTTTATGAATTACAAAAAATAACAAAAAATATCCTTACGATGAATTATTTATTCACAATCGTCATAAGCTTGAGCATCCCAATTAATAAAATCTTTAATAATTGACAATATACAATAGAAATTATCGTCGCAAATTAAGAATGAATAAAAAGTTACTCCACTTTTTATAACGAAAAATTGATTGTAAATTAATAACTCTTAATGATTAGAAAAATTTTCATAATCATCATACAATTTTCTTAATTATTATACAATTTTCTTAATTATTATACAATTTTCTTAATTATTACACAATTTTCTTAATTATTATACAATTTTCTTAATAATTATACAATTTTCTTAATTATTGCACAATTTTCGCAATAATTGTAAAATGTTCTCAATGATTACACAATTTTTTTAATCATTATAAATAAACATTAACCTGAAATATAGATGCATTAGAAATTAAAATGTATCCTTCATTAAAATGTAAAATAAAAAAATCTGAAGATCATTCTATCTTTTAGTGTCTTTTTATGTGTGATAAAAATGTGCATGTCCCGATCAGGGATCAAGGTGGATTTGAAAAGCGACTTATAGTATCGATAGCTGTGTATCTCGGAGGTATAATTAAATCAAATCATTACTATATAATTATAGAGTGTTTGTTATGTAAATATTCTAACAGTAATCCTTCGGTTTATCAGGACAAATGCGTAATAAGCTGACCGTTAGGACATTTAACCCCATCGTCTTGAAAACATGTTTTTAAAAATATCGATTCACATTTTTTAAAATTCATTTTTGCAATAGGTAATAATTTTACGTAATCCTTGTAGGGAAATTTTTATCCAAAACAAATGAGGAGAAAAATTGCAAGTCAAACTTAACACTTATGTAAAAAATACCTATTCGAGTTTAACTGCTTTGATAAAAATGTCTGGGAGTAATTCTAGACAGAAAACTGAACTGGAAGGAGCATCTGGAATACCAGTACAATAAGTTTTATGCAGGGTTTTGGAAGTGCAGAAGGGCAATAGGATCATCCTGGGGTTTTAGACCGAGTACGGTACTTTGACTCTACGGGATAGTTGTGAAGTTCCGCATGCGACAATTATTCGGTTGTCCAGGACCGAACTCACTACGAAGAAAAAGAGATTGGAACAACAACAAGCAGTAGTTTAATAATTTTTACATTTATTTTGTGTGTGACACTTTTGTTTAATAATTTTTACAATTTTTCTATTAATAAAACCTTAAAAAACACCGTTTTTCTACAATTTTTGTCTACAATCGTTTTTCTAAAATTTGTCTATAATCACAAAGATACAATTCCTTTTTTAAAAAAGAGCTTTTCAATTTATAAAATTCCATGTAAAAATTGTGATAAAATTTATATAGGTCAAACCAAAAGATATCTATCTGATAGAATTTCTGAACATAAACGAAATATAAAAGATAAACTTATTAATACAGGACTTTCATGTCATGCTACTAAACTTAAACATAATTTTGATTTTGAAAAAGTTGAAATCCTAAATACAGAAATTAATGATTTAAAAAGAC
>WNHD01000178.1:0-52485 GCA_011057455.1 Ganaspis sp. Gsp50 | reverse complement strand
AAATTTAAAAGAATAATACTGATTTTCAGAATACATTACGATTTAGTTGTCTTTGATTCAGTACAACCTTGGCAACTATTTATTAATTATTTATATTTATAATTATTATATTATATTTTATTATAATTATTATATTATTTATATTAATTTGAAAGATATTTTGCGCAACACTACCGCCACACCACCATCCCCTCTTACACTACGATAACTCCAGCTACTCGAAATGCCAAAGCGCCATAGTGGTAATTTTAGGAATTAATAGAATTTAAGTAAATGTGGGGCATGAGATGCCCAACCACATACTCGCCGGGTAAATGAATAAAAATTGAAATGAATAAAACGTGGATGGCAAAATGAATAAAAATTGAATTGACAAAATGAATAAAAATTAAATAAGGGAATAAAAACAAAATTGATCTAATTGGAGAGGGACTTTTGATGAGGAATTTAATTGAAAGAGGCTCTCCGCCATTGGAATGTGACGTCACGGATCCGCCAGACAGATTAGCGGGTGCGCTCGCGCACATTTGCATTTTGTCTGGCGCATTGGACTAGCGGATCGGATAGTGCTTTCCATGTACACACGAGCATGCAGTCACGTGCACATGGATACCCACATGGGAAAGTCACCCATAAACTGTTGGTCGAGGGTTTTAGGTTGCCTGTTACCCGCTGCAAGTTAACCCGTCCCATACTGCTGCCACTTCTTTTTGGCCGTATTCTCTTCCATCACCATCATCCTCCTCTTCTTCTTCTTCGTCATCTTCTAAAACCACTTGTTGCTTCTTTTCTCGCGCTACCTGCATGACCTCTGCCTTTACTCTTCCTCCAATTGTCAGTCCTACCACACCTCATTCTAGGATTATCAATTAACTTCTCTCCTTCTTCCATAAACTTCTCTCCGCTTTTATTCTCCTACATATTTAACTCTTCTAAATTTTCCTAAATTCTCCTTGTTACTTCGTAAAAAATAAACTTCCTTTCATAATTGCTGAAAATGTGAACAAAATTTACAACTGTTTATTTTACTGAGTTATTGCTATCTTCGAGTTTTTAAATAAGGCACGTTTTGCTAAATTATTTTATTGCAACTCCACATAAGCTGTTTTTAAGTGTATCGGTTCCAGCCTAGGCCCGGTCCTAAGCCCTTTATTACTTTACAAGATTGTCACATCTGCAAGGCAGACGTTTTCGCAATCATATCGATCTTAGCCAAATTTAAAGATAAATTTCGAACCGCCAACCTTCGGTTTTTGTAACCAATTAAAATAGACATTTTCTCTCCAACAATAATTTGTACATCCCTTAGCTTAGGAACGACAAGTATGTTTTTTAGTGCAAACGTCATTCACTGTACAACTCTCGTCTTAATCTAATCAAATTCAATCCTCCACATGTAAAATTTCACCTCCATATTTATGTTAAATAAATGATGTTTTGTCATAATAAAAAATCACGGGAACAATTCAATATCCTTCCCTATTCGCATTAAACTAAATGCGGGTCATAACACTCCTAATATCCGAATTCTAAGTTTATCTAAATTCTCCTGATTTCCGAATTCTTTCAAATTCTAAGTTTATCTAAATTTTGCTAATTTCCGAACTCTTTCAAATTCTAAGTTTATCTAAATTCTCCTAATTTCCGAATTCTTTTTGTTGGAGTTTCAACGATAATTGTGAATTTTAGACATTTTATTTAAGAGTAAAGGTTGTGTAGAGAGGGAAGTTAGGTACTTAGATACCTGGGTGCAAATTTTGGGCTTGTTAGTCTAACAGGTACGATCCTTGCGTGTATAGCATTTGTCTCAAGATCAAGTAAAGAAAACTAAGGTTAAGATAAAGTTGTAATTCTAATTAATAAAGTATAACTATTTCATTCTAATCTTTTATCCTACGCTTATTTCACCTGTGCTGAATTATTCTGATTCCAACACTTTTAAATTCTAAATTTTCCTAAATTCTCCTAATTTCCGAATTCTTTTAAATTCTAAGTTTTTCTGAATTCTCCTAATTTCCGAATTCTTTTAAATTCTAAATTTTTCTTAATTCTCCTAATTTTCGGATTCTTTTAAATTCTAAGTTTTTCTGAATTCTCTCCTAATTTCCGAATTCTTTTAAATTCTAACTTGTTCTAAATTCTCATGATTTTTAAATTTTTCGAATTTCTTCGTTCTCCATTTGCAATAAACCGTTATGCATTCTGAATAACGGTAATCAGTGAGTTTTTATTGTTTATTGATCGCTAAGCTTCCAACTTGCCGATGTTTCGAAGATATGGATCACTGATGTCATTCTGATGTCACCGATCGGTTATATGAAGAAATGACGTATCGTGATGGTATGAAGGTATGATTCGGATCGATCCTTACCTTTTGCACAATGTCGTGAAATACAGGTGCAATCCAATGTTATTGATATTATCTTTGCGTTATCTTCTCACATAAAAGCTGACAAAATGCATCCATTTTTCATCCAGTTGTTCTTACTCCATCTTCTTACATCTAAACAACTGTTTTCAGATTTCGTAAGACTTTTTTACATTTTTTATTTTTAACATTTTTTACATTTTACATTTTTATCTATTTCTTACATTTTTATCTATTCCTTACACTTCTTTATCAAATTACAAAACCTCCCAACCTAATACCCAAAAAGAATAAGCCAATTTTTATAGACTTTAAAATCCAATTGTTGGAATTTATAACTTAGTTTATTTCCAGAATCCCATTTTTAGTTTCCATGACCAAAATTTTAGTTTTCGTCTTTTCATAACCTAATTTTCATAACCCACTTTTTGGGTTTCATAACCGAATTTTTAGGTGCAATTTTCAATGAACGCCTAATACAAATTGTAATACCAAATTGTATCGTTGTATTCCTATATAGGAATATAAAAGAAATAATTTTATCCGAGTTTGATTTTCAGCCTTTTTAGACACTTATATAATTTTCATTGCGACCAATCTCGAGCCATTTCAATGAGAGAACATCATCCCCGACTCTAGTCTTGTGCATATTTTACATTCCGTAGTTTACCCCATGTGGCTTAATTTGCATGTCTCACCTTGCGAATTTCTAGATCTACCACTTGCTTTTCATTCTTTGGGCTGGGAGTTTGGAAGATTTTTGCAACTTAATACGAGCGGAGGGTTTAGTGCCGACGATTTAGGATCCTATTCTAAATATCAAGACGTCGTTTTCTCCGAGGTATTAATTATTTCTGTCTACTGTTTCACGTGGAGCTTGTGAAAGGATGCGAAACACTCAATTTATCAGACGTTTATTACTACCCAGATCCTGATACAAGGCAGTAAACCAGAAAGCTGAAATTGGTTCTTCTAAAAGTCAACCCTATAAGTAGTGCGACCATTATATATTTTCCTGATTGGATCTGCAACTTTTTGTGAAACGTATTTTCTGCCCCTTGTTAATTAATTTTTTTCCATTTTATTAATTTACTTTTTTCACGCTTTTAAAAACTTTGTTGCAGTTGTTTCTGTTTCGCACTTTGTTGTTGTTTTATTTTCATTTCTTCACGTTGTTGTACTTATTTCTAGTGAACAACGGATTGAAGTAATCGAAATAAGTATACTTATTTTGATAAGTAAGTGATTTTGATTTTGAAGAAATCAAAATAAGTATACTTATTTTGATTTCTTCACTCCGTTGTGCTTCTTTTGATTTCTTCGTTGTTTTTCCTCCTCATTTCTTCACTTTCTTTCACTTCTCCGCTTTTAATTTTCTAGCAAAGGTTTCGAATTTTTTCAACTTGTTTTCTTTTCGACAAAGTTGATTAACATTCGTTTTGCATTGATCGTCTGTCTAATGTTGAAATTTATTACAAAGCGTGTGCTAGGATTAGAAAATAATCTTAAAAACCTGACATCAATTACCACTTCATTGGTGGAGCTACTTCCATCCAACACTCGCAAATTTACTTTCGATGGAATTCTCATTAACTCTTGTTTTAACTGGGAAGGACGGAACGCACGTTTCTTTCTACATCCGCATCTTTTTTTCTATTTTTCCCAAAACGTTTTTTCATGCTGAAACGCTTGAATTTCTTTTTACATTTCCAACAACTTGCATGCTTCGATTAAAAATACATTTCCAGCAAGTCATTATATACTTTTAATCGAAGCATTACACTACAAAAACATGGTGTCTTATTTTGAGCAAAAACGTCTTAAATTGGTGACTAAGACACAAGAAATGTCTTAATTTAAGACGTTTTTGATCAAATAAGACACTTTTGTCCCACTTTTAAGACACCATTTTTTGCAGTGTAGAGATGATAAAAATTACCACTATAGAAAAACCAAGAGAGAAAAACCAAGAGAGAAAAACAAAGAGAGAAAAACCAAGAGAGAAAAACCAAAAGGGAAAAACCAAGAGAGAAAAATCAAGAGAGAAAAATCAAGAGAGAAAAACCAAGAGACAAAAACCAAGAGCAAAAACCGCAAGAGAAAGAAAAAACCACATGGAACGAAAAGACGAATAAATAAATTTACAGAAAAATAAAAGTCAGTCAGTTGCAGTTTTGTCGCAGATTTTGAAGAAATAAGAAACTATCTACATTTTACGATATCATGACGCCCTCGAGGTGATTATATCACATATCCCGGGAATAGTAATGAAGTGGATAATTTATTTGAAAGTCGAGAATCATTGGTAAAGAAGAGACTTTCGCGCCTTTCTCAGACTTCCGTTCGCACATTACCGTCCGTAAGAATACGATAAACACAAACTGGTCGTTCAAACGTGTCGCAGTCACAACTGTAATTTGCCGTTTGTCGCGCCTTCGATTCCAAGAGGAGGCTTTTTTACGAGCGACAGCCTCTTGAAGAACCGCGTAAACGGAATTTAAGCTGAAAGGTAACAAGGAACAGTCTTAACTCAAAAAATTTCCATCTTCTCTTTATTAATGATATACATGATTTCCAGACATCTTTATTTACTATTGTTCCTAAGTAGTAAAGCCAATAACAACTTGTAAAATGTTGCAAATACTGACTTTCGTTTTGAAACCAAGCTTATGTAGATTAAGAAATTTATGATGAGTCGATACCGAGATTGTGCACATAAAATTAAGTATTTATTGCTCGGGAATAAATTTACTTTTGTGTTTGAAGAAAGGAAATGGCTGATGCTTCAAGGAGGCAGAAAAGAGGAATAGAAAAGAAACAGAAGTACTGAAAAAAGCGGATAGAAGAAAATTAAAAAAAGGATAAAGATAAAAAGGATAAAGAGAAAGATAAAGAAAAAAAGTATAAAGCTAAAGATAAAAAGGATAAAGATAAAGAAAAAATTATAAAGCTAAAGAAAAAAAGTATACACTATAAAAACAAGTATCTCAAGTTAAGATGTTTTGTCCTGACTTTTGAAACGTTTGACGTGTTTTTTGACGTTAAACGTTTCAAAAGTGGGGACAAAACATCTTAAATTGAGACACTTATTTTTACAGTGTAAAACTAAAGAAAAAAGGATAAAAAATATATAAAGAAAAACAATGTTAAAAACCCGAAAGGGTATACATAGAGGAATAATAAAATAAAAAAAAAATATATAAAGAAAAACAGGGAGAAATGAAACAAAAATAAAAAATGGGAAAAATGTTCGTAAAAGGAACACAAATAAGGAAAATTTTTGAATTTTCCTATTGCAAGTTGCAAGCGCTAATCGACATTCCTTACCTACCCACATGAAAATTCATTATAGCGACTATATCTTCTGTCATCTTTCGATTCATTTAACGATTACGTCTTGTCAACATCAGATATGATTAACATTTATTTGTCGTTAAAAATAGCAACCGCTGAAAGCATCAGTGGCACAGATAAACGGAGTAAGTAACTTTAATGCTTTATTACAGGTTGTCCTTTCAGAAAAGAAGCAGGTCCTTCAACTACTATACGATTAACACCGCAACCGGTCAATGATCGTAAAATCTCCACACACTCTAATAAATACCTGTCGTCATTCTCCATTCTTATAAAACTAACCACATTTTACATTCGTTATACTTTGCACACCTTCGAACTTTAATTAATTTATTTCTTTCACTTATTTATCATAAAACACTAATTTACCATTTTTTCTGTACATTCCGGTATTCTGGAATATTTTTTTTGTACAATCCGGTGTCTCAAAATCTCTTGGGATTAATTTGAAATGTGTCCTCTTGCACAAGAAGACAATATTTATTTTCTTTCCAGTTTCAACAACTTTCTAGTTTGAGGTTTCGTTGCCAGGATGGACCTCCTTAAATTTACGTGTAGAACTTACGTGTAGAATTTACGTGCCTTTTATAGAATTTAAGCATCTTTTTGAGAAACATCAATCAGAATTTCCGAAAATTAGAATTCAAAAAACTGAAAATTAATGCTCGAAAAAATAAGTTGCGAAAAAATAATAATAAACTATAATGAAAAACTGCCTTGAAATTAAGAGGCGAAAAATTGAGTTAAAATAATTTTTTAAAATAAAAGCTGAGTGGCGAATACGAGTGATTCTAATTAAAGTCGGCTACGGGCGCAAGTTAGGGAGAATGGATGAGGACTTGAGAAGAAAATGGATGAGGACTTGAGAAGAAAATAGATGAGGACTTGAGAAGAAAATAGATGAGGACTTGAGAAAAATTGGGGGTTATTAGATATGTAAAAACCCGAAAGGGTTTTACACATTTGTTTCGGTTTTTACCGAAAGGGTTTGTTATGCATCAAAATAAAATAAAAATACAAAAAGCCGAGGCAAAATTAAAAATGAGAATGGATTGATGAAAGTGATGATGAGGACAATATTTGGGTCGTTTCACACAAACATGGCTCTTCCGGTTCGAGAGTTTGCTTCTTTGAGAAAACATTTTAAGCAATCGGATCTAAAAAGCACACACTCTCTGTATATATGCTGATTCGTTGGCAAGTGACATGCACATTTGCACGAATCTTGTACGTGCGTCAAGATTCGTGTGGAAGTATTAAACATGCAGAAAAGATATCAGTAAGGCTTTTAGATAGAAATGCCGCCTGGAACATTTACGATTTTCTCTCATTGTGAATGTCGTACCGCCCTTCACGTGAACAGACGACGATAACGGTCCCAACTATGGGTAATAAAGTTGGCAAAGTTGTCATCGCCACTATGCTCTCATGGCGAAAGTGTACCTAATGCCCACTCAGTTTATACCGCAGACTTCATTCAGCATTCTTCGAGTCAAAAAATAAATGAATGGAGTTGTAAAAAATTGTAAACTCAAGAAAAACGATAATAATAATATATAACGACAGTGATCATACTACATTAAATAATTATTAGGAAAAAACAATTATGTGATAATAATAATAATAATAATAATAACAACAATAATAATAATCGATAATTTTAATCATTCATTCATTCATTCATTCATTAATTCATTCATTCATTCATTCATTCATTCATTCATTCTGTCATTCTTTCATTCTTTCATTCCAGCCAAAGTTGTTAGTTTTAACTGTCAACTCTTTCTTTCAACATTTAACATTTTTTTGCGGTTAAAATTTCGTGTTTTTAAATTAGCAAATATAATTTATTCTTTATTCTTAAATTGAGATAATTAAATTGATCAAATTTTAAAAATACATAATTTATTTTGGCTTTATTGTTAAATATTAAATATGTTATTAAAAAGCTTGGTTTTTAAACTTGCAATGGAACTTTAAAAACTCATATTTATTAAGACTTAATTCTGTAATATTATATTTTTATAAAATTTAATCAATTACATTTTGAAATAATCATTAAAATTTTGGTTGAGCAGGTAAGTTTCAGTTTAAGCAATCGCACAAAAAAATGCAAAATACTAAACTAGACAATATATTTCTTTAAATTAGCATTGTTGCAATAAATTAAGTGTCAGGTGTTTAACATGAAGCAACAAACATTAAATAATGCGATTATCATTCAAATTCTTATATTATGATATTAGATACAAATATTGTTTTATACGTCAAGATGATTCTATCACTCAGCAGTTGATTAACCCTTTAGCAGTCCAGCTATAATTTTCTTTATAAGCCAAAAATGTTCCAAAAGATTTCTTTTTTAAGTATTTTATTTAATGCTCTTTGGGTTTCTGAATCCAAATCTGAAATCATCATTTGAAAATTCAAAATGGCGGATCCAAAATGGGGGATCCAACATGTCGACTAAATTTTAAAAAAAACAACAGATTTGGTTAATAAT
Source organism: Ganaspis sp. Gsp50 (assembly GCA_011057455.1). Lineage (NCBI taxonomy): Eukaryota > Metazoa > Arthropoda > Insecta > Hymenoptera > Figitidae > Ganaspis > Ganaspis sp. Gsp50. Next base: position 44,260 of record WNHD01000178.1, on the reverse strand, counting down.
ACTTACTTGTGGGTTTTTAGGGTAGCTGAATTCACATTCTAAGTTGACACTGAAGAATTGAAAATAGCACTTTCAAGTGTCAACAAAAGCTCGCGAGAAAGCATTATTAAACAAATATTTCAATTTTTTACAATTTTAGTCGCCATTTTGGATCCGCCATTTTGAATTTTTGACTTCAGATTTGTATTCAGCGACCCAAAAAACCCCTTAGAAAGCATTATTAACTAAATATGAGGAAATTTCAAAATACTCGGTCGCCATTTTGGATCCGACATTTTGAATTTTTGAATTTCGACTTCAAATTCAGATTCAGCGACCCCAAAAACCTTTGAATACGTTGTGACATTAATTTTGTTTCTTTGTTTAGGTCCTTATTTTTAAGATGCCCATATGTGTGTCATGAAGCAAAAGTGGTACGACTTTTTTTGCCCATAAGCTTGTCACCGACTGTTAAGGGGTTAAAGAAATATCAGAATTTAAATATTGTTTTAGTTTGCAAAAAATATTGTTGACATATTTTATTTTATTGGATATAGAAACTGCTCGCGCGTATTTTTAGCTAGTAATAATAATAATATTAGCAACAATAATAATATTAACAACAAGAATAATAATATTAACAACAATAATAATAATACATAATATTTGTGTTAATAAACAAACATTTGTTTGTCCACAAATAAAAATTTGTTTGAAATATAAACAAACATTTTTCTGAGTATGTATTTTTTAAAACTGAGAACTATAATTGGTCTAAATTTGAGTATTTTCCAATTCGAGTTTCAGACATTTTAAGTTTTTTTTGTTTTATAAATATCTGCATTATTGAAAAATATGTTGCAAAAGAAAACAAATTTCGATTTCTCTTAATATGCAATTTTTGAAATATTTTATTGCGGTTAAGATTTGTTTGCTCCTTGAGTGGAGCTTTTCTGTGTACAAAAAATTGAATTGAATTTCGCGAATAACTTACAAAATTCAATTAGTTCAATAATATTCTTGAATTCTATTCATTGTTAGAATTTTATTTTGAAAAATGAGGAACCCAATTACACACTGTTTAAAGTCTTAATAGAAAAAAATTCAAACGTCAAACCTCAGCTGTACGTTTTTTATCTTAATTTGTTAATAACATGGAAACTAACAATTAAATCAATTATTTTCTTCGCGGTGCATTATTTCTATTTTATTAGTTTTCGGTTCAACTGATTTACATATTCATTATCCTTTCAAGCATTCTCATTTAAGTTTTGCATCTAAGATAGAATTAGATCTCTTTTAATATAACTTTTTAAAGAAACTATTCGTATAGCTTTTTGATTATTCAAACAAAACAGTGTTTTTTTCAATAACAAAAATTTGTCTTTCAATAAAAAGAAAAAAAACAAAACAGTGTTTTTATTGTTTTTAAATGAAAAGCTATTGGATCGTGTGATTTACCGATCATTGAACCGACTTGGCCTCAACAATCGCAGGGAATCAAAGTTGTCGGTGGTCAGGCACGATCCTACTCCACCCACGATCTTAAGGAATAAACTTGGAGAGAACCACTTTATACGCGCACATGTTTCTCTGACTACCATAGAGATACTAGAAATCACTTTCGTTTTTCGTTCTTGAATAAAAAAAAGCCAGCACGTTCAGTTATATGTCCAAAACAATTAACAGAAAAGAACATACTCGAGTTGATGTATGTTACAGGGATTTTCTATTATATATCAATGTGTTTACTTTACTTCTAACTCTTTTGTTCGATACTTTATCTGCAATTCCTTTGTTTACAAATGAAAATTTATTAAACTGCTGCCTGAATTTTTATCAATTTTAATCGTGAGTGTAGATCTCACTTTAAAATATGTAATTCAATTCAGAGTACAGTTTACTCGTTATCTAACAAAGTGAGAAAAGTGATAAATCGCTAAAAATACTTAAAAGATGCATAAAACCTGTTAGGAAGTGAATCAACAATAAGTATCTAATGATATGTGTGTGTAAATGTGTGTATGATATTTCTTGAGTTCTTTTTAGTTCTTGAGTTTATATTTAGAATTATTTTATGCATTTTGTAGCCAATGTGTTTTATACAGTTGCACACGGAATGAAAATTTTGGTAAAAATTTACGTGATGTGTATGAAAATGTCAGAAATCCGTAGTTGATGACATTTTACCATTGTGTTCGGTAATCATTACCAAACTTTGCGTAATAATTATCAAACTGTTTGTAATAATTATCAGACTTTGCAAAATAATTGACAGACTTTTCGTAATAATTACCAGACTTTGCAAAATAATTGACAGGCTTTTCGTAATAATTACAAGACTTTTCGTAATAATTACCAGACTTTTTGTAATAATTACCAGACATTTCGTAATAATTATCAGACTTTTCGTAATAATTACGAGACTTTTCGTAATAATTACCAGACTTTTCATAATAATTACCAGACTTTTCGTAATAATTACAAGACTTTTTGTAATAATTACCAGACATTTTGTAATCATTACCAGACTTTTCGAAATAATTACCAGTTTTTTCAAAATAATTACCAGACTTTTCGTAATAATTGTCATGCTGTTCTGTAATTATTGCCGTATTGTCTTATAATTGATATTAACTGTCTTGTAAGCATTAATATACTGTTCTGTAAAAATCATCGTAGAGAATTGCAATTATTATCAGACTTTCTACAATTTTTACTATACTGTCTTATAATTGAGAGGTCTCAGGCAATAACACGTTAGGAGTGCTAACTTTTCATTTTCTGCTTATAGTTAGAGTCAGACAAAGCATGTAAATTGATACTCTGTCTGACCAATACTGTAAGTAGAAAATGAAAAGTTCGCAAGCCTAACGTCTTCTTGCATGGGACCCCTCAATTATTATCTTTCAGTCCTATTAATACGAATTAATTGTCCTATTAATACGAATTAAATTGTCATATTAATACCAATTAATTGTCCTATTAATACCAATTAATGTCATATTAAAATACCAATTAATATCATATTAATACCAATTGATGTCATATTAATACCAATTAATGTCATATTAATACCATACTGTCCTGTAATTGATATCAACTGTTTTGTAAGTATTACTTTAATGTACTGTAATAATTACCATACTATAATTACTGTATTGCAATAATTACCACACTTTTCACAATTTTTACTATTCTATAGTGTAGTTATTATCCTCTCGTGTAATTATTATCCTGTCGTGTAATTATTATCTTGTCGTGTAATAATTATCATTCTGTCCTATAATTATTACCACACTGTCAAGTAATTGATACTAATTGTCTTGTAAGCATTACTATATTCATTTTCCGTTTTTAAACATTTTTATGGTATTTTTAATACGCTATTTTTTTTATTGCAGATGCTCCTGTTCTGCGTGGCATAATGTTAAAATGAAGTGAAGCAAACGAGATTCGTTTTACGATATAGTTTGCCATAAACTACTTCCATTATGTCAGTTTGTCATTTCTGTTCAAAAGCCAGCCTATTGTCTAGTGTTGAAACTTGTCCGTGGTCGGGAACACTGGGTCTAGGCGGATTAGAATTGTAGTCTCTTATCACAGCTTGACATTTACAACAAAACACACACTCCTTCGATACGAGCCTTCATGTTCCGATATTTTATTCACTATTTTCAGTGAGTTGACTCGAATCAAGTTTCATTGATAACGTCAAATTCACCAGATAAAATTTGTATTATGCCTTGGTATTGTTTTATTGCATTATTTTTATCATATTTTGTATCAATTTTCAACAATAATTATATAATTTCAGCAAAAAGTGATATATATATTACACATAGTATCATACTTCTTGATATCACACGTTTTATTCTATTTCGTTTTATTCTACATTTTGTTTTATTATCTCTTATTGTATTATTTCACACATTTTTCTATTTTATTTCTATTCTATTTTTATTTTATTTTCTCTTTCTATTTTATTATTGTTCTATTTCTATTCTATTTCTGTTCTATTTCTGTTCTATTTCTGTTATATTTCTGTTCTATTTCTGTCCTATTTCTATTCTATTTCTGTTCTATTTCTATTCTATTTCTATTCTATTTTATTTCATCTCATTTTATTCCAGTTCTTTCTGTTTCGTTTTATTTAATCTCATTTGTTTTGTCATCTTTGCTGAGTCTGCTTTAAAGGTACTTAGTTTATTTAAAATATTCGAAATATTAATCAGCTTCAATATTGTGAATAGTACTTCTTCAAGTTATTACTTTTAACGTGTGATTCAAAATAAGACGTGTAGGTGTTAAGAATCGTAACCCACAGACTTTCATTGAAGAGTACTTTATGTCCGCACAAACACAGTACAGGACATTCATACTTGCGTACGGTTCACTCGTGTGTATCATTTATGAATGAACGCATCGTTTGCTGCGCATGTGCTCGAATACTAATCTACGATAAACTGAACCTTATCACGTAAAAGCTCTTCAAACAACTTCTTTTTGCAAAAAAGTTTTGAACGTTAAGAAAAATAAAAAGAAGAAGAGAAAGCAGAAATTGAAGAAGATGAAGTAGATAAAGTAGATAAAGTAGATAACGTAGATAAAGTAGATAAAGTTGATGAAGTAGATAAAGTAGATAAAGATGATGAAGTTGATGAAGTCGATAAAGTAGATAAAGTTGATGAAGTAGATAAAGTAGATAAAGTAGATGAAGTAGGTAAAATAGATAAAGTAGATAAAATAGATGAAGTAGATGAAGAAGATGAAGAAGAGGAAAAAAGATAACCAGAAGAAAAAGAAAAAATGAAGACAAAAAAGGCAAAGAAGAAGATAAAGAAAAAAAATCAATTGATATATACATCTAAAAAACGAATACATAGTATGTATAAAATGAATCAAACTGCAATATAATATAGACATAAAATGAATAATGTATATGTATAAATAATGTACAATAAAACGTATTTGTATTCATTAGACAATTAACATTAAATACTGCATCATTCACTCAGTATTTTTCATTCAAGTACTTTTGCAATAAATTGAAACTGCACTTAGAAACTTGATCGTTATGGGACTTTATACCGGGAATCATACTTTATACTAATGGTCCAGATACGGTATAGAAGTGATCATTAGAATATCTCGTATGTTAATGAATGTCCGTTATCTTACAATTGACAAGTAATAAATTCTTTACTCCATGTAAATGTCATTAGACGCAAACTTATTTGTGTCACCAATACGCATACCTACGTTTCAATTTACCATGCCCGTAATTTCGATTCCTACAAAAAAATTATCGATTAGCCAAGAAAAAGAATCCTTGTGCCAATGAACCCTATTGTCAACACTGTCGATCTTTCGCAACTAAATTAATCGATTCCTTTCATCCCGTGTTTGTAAAAAGTGGTAAAAATAATGTGCAAGTACAAAGAAAAAACATGAAGCACAAAATAGAAGAAATGAAAAAAACAGAAAAAGGTGAAAAATGAAGAAAGGTGATAAAACAGAAAAAAGTGAAAAAAGAAGAAAGGTGAAAAAAAGAAAAAAGGTGAAAAAGAAGAAAGGTGAAAAAAGAAGAAAGGTTGAAAAAAGAAGAAAGGTGTAAAAAAGAAGAAAGGTGGGAAGAAAGAAGAAAGGTGTAAAAAAGAAGAAAGGTGTAAAAAAGAAGAAAGGTGGAAAAAAGAAGAAAAGTTAAAAGATAGGAAAAAGATACAGAAGAAAAGAAAAAACAATGAAGAAAAAACAAAAGAAAAGAACAAAAGAGAAAAGAGAAGAGACAAGAAAGAAGAAAGAAGAAAGAAGAAAGGAAGTAAAGAATACAAAGGTGAAGAGGCAAATCGAAAAAGAAAGGCAGAACATAAAAAGAAGGAAAAAAAGAAGACATAAATGAAAATAAAACGAAAAAAGATGATAGAATACTCAAAAGTAAAAGTAAAAATAAACAAAGAAAACAAAAAGAAGACTTAAAATGAAAAAACTATATGAAAGAAGAAAAAAGAAAAGATGAACGGAAGAGAAGAAAAGATGAACAGGAAAAAGAAGCAAAGATGAACAGAAAGAAGAAGAAAAGAAAAAAGACCAAACTTTCTAATTTCCTTTAGAATTCGAGCTTTTATTGTCGAGGGAGTAAACTTTTTGCGGTGGTGTTAAAAGATCGTATAAGTGTAAGTACAACATTTAAGCGCCTGAAGCTGGTGTAATTGCTGTGGTCAGTGGTGGAGCGGAAGACGAAGGCCTCATATCGTAAAGCTGGAGTCACTGTGGGGCGTGTAATTTAAACATTGCCTCACTTTCTACTTATGTGATTTGCGCCACCCGCACTGCACACAGTACACGTGGTTTCCGCGTTCACTGCGAAATCGAATTTACATAGCAGAATGCGTGCCCTCTGATTTCCGATAGACTCTGATTGCCTAGGAGGCAGTCATTTCAAATCATAACCACTGCTGACATTAATTCATTTCTCCGTTTTCATTTTTTTTTTACTCCCAAGTCTCCACCAGGCAATCATTAATCATCCACAATGCAAATAAGAGAACGGCACTTATTTTTTCAATCCACGAAAAAATCGCATTCCTCACTTTTCATTTTTTACCTTCTGTCTTTTTATCCCGACTTGGAAGCTTGCTGGTGTCAGAAAATAGCTTGGGTTCAATTATTTTGGTTATTTAACAAGTGTGGAGGAAAAGGACTTGATTTGGGTCATTATGGCTTTGACCAAACTTTCGAAAAAAGAAAGAACAAAGAAATAAAAAATAAATAAAAGAGAAATAAAAAAGAGAATACAAAAATGAAAGAATACAAAAATTAAAAGAAAGAATAAAATGAGATGAAAATGAGGACGGAATTTGCTCGTTGAGGGCGCAATAATATAAACTTTAATAAAAATGGTATATTCTGCTCTAAGGTGAAGATATAAGAAGAGTGAATGAAGCAGAAAAAACTGAGTCGAAAAAACCCTGTTCCATTTTTTGAAATTTTCAGTCGTTTGGGAGTTATCGAGGTTTAAAGTTCGAAGGTCATGATAGACGTAAGGGTATTATGACGCATGCGCGAAAAGCAAAGTTGCGACGCATGCGCGCTAGGCAAAGTTGCGCGCGATTGTTTTCGGCCTCTTTCGACTCATCAACTTTAAAATTCAATAACTTTTTAACTACTGAACATTTTTAAAAATAGAAAAGAACTTTTTGATTCAGTTTTTCCTACTTTACAGTTACATCTTCGTCTTAAATATCAATATTGTAACAAACGAGCACAAATTGTTGCCAATAAATAAATTCTAATAAATCGTTACAATAGTTAGTAACTTGTTGTTTTTGTTGTTATTGCTACTCATAGTTTGTAAGTTAACTGAAACCAGTAACCGAAACTTATTTAAAAAATTTGTGCAAGAAGGCGATTTTTCCCTGTTTTTTGTAACAGAAGAAATGTGCGTCTCAATAGCAGAAGTAATAACAGGTCGTTGGATTTCGAAGGGGAAAAAATATTTTTGCATGTGAACTGCAATTGAATTTGTAATTATAAAAATTAGCGAAAACAGAATTACGTAATGTTTCCTTCGCCACATTCCAACAAATACAGAAGTTACTTGTATAATTATATAGGTACTATCGACATTCAAAGAACTCGTTTTTCTGCACAAATCCAAGTCTGCTCTGGGCGGCGAGATAAGTGGTCAACAAGAAAAGATAAAATTTTAGATATAACTGACGGCTAATTCAGTAGCTGTGTTCTCCAGATGAGTGCAATTTCTCCTATTCAATAAGCTTCGATTCATAACCGTACTGAGACTCTGAATGTAAAATTTCACATTTCCTCAATGGAAATTTGTCTGGCAATATTTCGAATCGTGAGAATGATAATTCGGAGTTTAATTTTCATTTTTGTGAGTCCTGGTGATATTATAAAAAACTAACAATGAAAAATACCAATAAAAATACCAAAAAGAATTAACAATAAAAAATACCAATAAAAATGTAAATAAAAATACCAAAAAGAATTGACAATAAAAAATACCAATAAAAATACCAATAAAAATGCCAAAAAGAATTAACAATAGAAAATACGAATAAAAATGCCAAAAAGATTTAACAATAAAAAATACAAAAAAAAATTAACAATAATAATGAAACTAAAAAAAATAATAAAACTAAAAAAGAATAAACAATAAAAAATACCAATAAAAGTGCCAAAAAGATTTAACAATAAAAAATACAAAAGAAAATAACAATAACAATGAAACTAAAAAAAATAATAAAACTAAAAAAGAATTAATAGAAGTAACAAACGGAATGAAAATAATAAAAATAATGAAAATAAAGAAAATTTCATAAAACAGAAGAGTCGCCTTGAAAAACGATTAGGAAAGATCGACCCACGCGCCTTGAAATGCAAGGAAACAAGTAAGTTGTGGATATTTAACGTGATCGTAAATCCGAGCAATTAGAGGTTGTTAGAGATAATGAAAATACGAGCTTTTGAATTTAAACGCAAGGTGTATACAATTATAGGAGATAATTTGGTTCCTATATTCAAGATCAAGCAGGCATTAAGATACGACATCTTTTTTTAAAACATTTTATTGCTCCCATCAAATTTTTTGCCTCATTACGTGCTGCAAGTAAGTATAGTTTGCAACAATGTTTTCATGTTATTATAGAATATGAATTTCTAATAATACAGGCTCGTATAATTATTAATAATGAACGGTTGTATTTAGTAACAGATACACGTGCTGATGAGAATAAAAACCAAACCCCAAGACTAACATCTTCATTAATAATCCTTGCTTCCACTAATCATCACTATTCCATTTATATTTAGGTATTAAAATGTCGATAATTATTTCTTCATCCGTCACTTTATTTACACCTTTTCAATTTTCTTCTTTCTTTCATTTGTTTTTCTTCTACCTTTTATTTCTTCTTTTTTCTTTCTTTTATTCACTTGTTTTTTCTCTTTTTGATTTCTTCTTTCCTTTTTTTCGATTTACTTGTTTCTTTTCTTTTTGATTTCTTCTTTCCTTCTTTTTTCGATTCACTTGTTTCTTCTCTTTCTGATTTCTTCTTTCTTTGTTTCGTTTCTTCTTTTTCTTCTCTTTTTATTCACGCTTTCAATTTATTTTTGTTTACAAATTATTCTTGAATTCCTTTTTTCAAACCCGTAATTTTCGTTTCGGAATCTTGCGACAAATGAGAACACATTTTGATGAATTGAGTACAATAAAATTTCCATTAATTTCTTGATGTTCTATCTTCATGTTTATCGTTTTATTTAGAAGGCGTGTTTTCTATTTTTCATAATAAATCGAATGCGATAGAAACAGGGTCATGATGGAGAGACAAGATAGTTGCCTAAATGCAAGAATGAGAGGAGCCAATTGAGCGGGGCATTCTGAATTTGAATTTAAGATACGAATCATTTCCCTATCAACGCTTTCGGCAAACTCGTACGCGAGGAATGAAATTCTGGACCGAGATCGAGACCCTCTGATGATGAGAGTACACTCCTCGTAACTCTTCGGATCCAGAAGAGGTATCGAGATGTTGCCAAAAGGTAAAAGTTGCAACCTAAACTTTTCGCATCCCGATTCCTGTCTAAAAACAACTTTTTGTCCCCCAGTGTTTGTTTTTTTTTGTTCATTTTGAAGTTGTTTTCACAGAGAAATTGTAATAATTAAAAGTTGGGAATTGAGTGATCATTGAATTAAATTGCGTTTAAGTTCATAGTTGTTTAGATTCATAGTTGTTTAGGTTCATAGTTGTTTAGGTTCATAGTTGTTTAGGTTCATAGTTGTTTAGGTTCATAGTTGTTTAGGTTCATAGTTGTTTATAGGTTCATAGTTGTTTAATTTCACAGTTCTTATCAGTTGTTTTGTTGAGGTAATTGATCAATTGAAAATAGAAGTAGCGCAGAGACAAATTTGCAGACAGGTTTCTGCATATGCCTTTCTGCAAATTTGTCTATGCGTTGATTAATGATTACAGACTGCAGTAACAATCAGTAAGGTAGAGTCATTTATAATATTTTCAAAGTGCCTGATTCAAACTCGCACTTTAATCTCTTACGAAAGATATTTCTCGAGAAAGAAAGCAATCATTTTTCTCGTGAGTGTATCAAGCGGAAGAATTTGAAAAGAGTATCAAACGGAAGGCGAGGTGGACATTGAAGAATGATAATTTCAGAAAATTATCTGCTGTGAATATTAGAGATAGAGGGCGGAGTGATTGCCTACTGGTGAAAATTACCGGCAATGATAAGTATGTGAATAATTTAACAAGTCACAATTCTCCGTTACGATTACGATGATTCAGAGGTAACCTCGATGAAATTAATGATCTTGTGCGGTACAGCTTTACGATCCTGACGGAGAGCGAGTGCTTGTGGTATCAGTAGAGACCTATGAAACGTTACAGGATCTTATGAGCAGCAACGTCTTCAGTGGATTCGAACGATAAACCAGTTTTAAAGACAGCGCATTTTTTAATAATTACGGCAATAAATCACCAAGGGCGCATAAAAGTCGTTTTAAAATGTATTTAATAAGTTCGGGACATCACGTTCTTTTCTTCTACTTTTTTTTTTCAAATGTCGCCCATGAGATGGGATATTTTCATTTCACGCTGAACAGGCCAACTTGCCCATTGATGGACTCCAAACCACAAACAACCCAAGAACCAATCACTTCTTGCATATTTTTATACTTCTTTTTCTGTCTTCGAGAATGCAAGCCTTAAAATGAAGTGTTCGTATTATGTATTAAAAATTTAGTTAATAGTTGAGGACTGAATGTGTCAGGTAATTTTCTTTCTTTTAATATCAATGATAAATTTATATTTTATGGCTTCTGATTTTTTATTTTATATTTCCATCGAATATTTTATATTATTTTGTAGTTTGTCTTCTTCTGTACAATTTTCAGTAGAATTGTCTTTTTCAAGAATAGTTCGTTTTTCAACGTCGGTGTATTATAAACCTTTTTTTCTTAATTAAATCATCTTCTTCCACCTTATATCATCCTTTTCTTTCTAGTCAGATTATCCTTTTCTTCTTAATTAGATCATCTAATTTTTTCCTAATGAGATCATCTAATTTTTTCTTAATGAGATCATCTAATTTTTTCTTAATGAGATCGTCTAATTTCTTCTAATTAGATCATTCTCTTCTTCCTATTCATTTTCTTCTACCTATTCATTTTCTTCTACCTATTCATTTTCTTCTACCTATTCATTTTCTTCTACCTATTCATTTTCTTCTACCTATTCAGATCATCCTTTTCTTACTCCGCATAATATTTTTCTTGATTATACAAATCTTTCTAGTCATAGATTATCTTTTTCCTAATCAGATCATCCACTTTTCCCTTTTTCCTAATCATATCATCCTTTTCTTCCTTAACACATAATCCTTTTCTTCCTAAACTTATGATCATATTCTTCTTAATAACAGCATCTACTTCCTCCCAATCCGCATAATTCTTATATTATTAATTACATCATCTTCTTCCTACTCAGATCATCCTCCTCCTAATCCGCATAATCCTTTTCTTCTTAATTATATGATCTTTCTCAAATCCTTTAATCAGGTCATTCTCTTCTTTCTAATCAGGTAATCCACTTTTTGCGTTTTCCTAATTAGATCATCTTCTTTTCCCTTAACATATAATCCTCTTCTTCCTAAACTGATGATCATATTCTTCCTAAACTTGTGATCATATTCTTCCTAAACTTGTGATCATATTCTTCCTAAACTTGTGATCATATTCTTCCTAAACTTATGATCATATTTTTCCTAATCACATCATCCCCCTCCTCCTAATCCACATAATCCTTTTCTTCTTAATTATATTATCTTTCTCCTACTTAGATCATCCACTTGTTTCTAATCCGCAAAATCCTTTTCTTCTTAATTATATCATCCTCCTCCTAATCAGATCATGCTATTCCTTATCAGATCATCCTATTCCTTATCAGATCATCTTGTTCCTAATCAAATCATCCTCTTCCTAATCAGATCTTTCTCTTATTAATCAGACTATCCCTTTCTTCCTAATCATATCATCCACTTTTTCTTACTCAGATCATCCTCTTCTTCCTCATCAAATCATACTTTTCCTCTTTATGAAATTATCCTCTTCTTTCTAAACTTATGATCCTTTTCTTCCTAATCACATCATCCTCTTCCTCCTCTTCCTCCTCTTCCTCCTCTTCCTCCTAATCCGCATAATCCATTTCTTCCTAATTATATCATCTACTTCCTACTCAGATTATCCACTTATTTTTAATCCGCAAAATCCTTTTCTTCTTAATTATATCATTTTCTTTCTAATCAGACCATCCTTTCCTTCCTAATCAGATCATCCATTTTTTCTGATTCAGATCATCCATTTTTTCTAACTCAGATCATCAATTTTTTCTGACTCAGATCGTCAATTTTTTCTGACTCAGATCATCATCTTCTTTATCAAATCATCCTTTTCTTCTTTATGAAATTATCCTCTCCTTCCTTATCAAATTATCCTCCTTTTTCTAAACTTATGATCACATTCTTCCTAATCATATCATCTTTTTCATCTTTGTTAAATTATCCTCTTCTTCCTTATCAAATTATTCTCGTCTTCAAAATCAAATTATCCTTGACTTTCTAAATTTATCATCACACTATTCCTAATCAGATCATCCTCTGCTTTCGTTTATCATCCTCTTCATCAAATTACCCTCTTTTTTAAGCCTATCATCATATTCTTTCTGATCAAATCACCCTTTTTTCCAAATCATTTCGTCCTCTTCTTCTTTTTACTATCCTCTTCTTCTTAATTATACCATCCTCTTCCTAATCAGAATCCAGAATCTTCTTAATCAGAATCCACAATCTTCCTAATCAGAATCCACAATCTTCCTAATCAGAATACAGAATCTTCCTAATCAGAATCCAGAATCTTCCCAGTCAGAATCCAGAATCTTCTTAACCAGAATCATCTTGACCAGAATCATCTTGATCAGAATCTTCTTCCTAATCCAATCCATGTGTTCTTAATTCGATCATCTTTTCCCCAAGCCTATCATCTCTTCTTCCTAATCATCACAATCCTCTTCTTTCCCTAATCAAGAATCCACGAAAACAAGTGATCCGAAAAACAGCTGTAATTGTCAAAGAAATAAAGTAACCAATGAAAATTGATTAGCTGGATTAATTATGGAATAAAAGTAGGAATGGCTGGAAGCGCCGGCGCATTCCGTGGCTATGGTTTGCGCCGGTTCGTTGCGCTGCTGGTTGACGACGGTACGATGGTACCAGAGCAAAGAGAGGGTTTGCCTTAGAGGTGTTTGACTCCTCCCTCACCCGCTCCTCCCCAGCTCACGCGAGAAACGCTCTTTCCCCATATCCACAAGATCCACGAGGTTTTGTTTCGTGGATTTACCTAGCAATGAAAACATCTGAGCGCACGTCGCGCAGACAAAGAGAAGCGACTCTCTCATCGGCCATCAAAGTCGCACACCCAATAGTAGAAACCATCACCTCCACCTTCTCAGGTCTGAATGTTTGATAAACTGGTTAAGGCCGTCTCCGGATATATTTACTCTGGCTTTGTAACTTTACTAGTGTTTTGATAACTCTTGGGTAGAGAGTAAAAAAAAGGGTTCACGATGGTCCCCTAATGCAAACAATCCACGTGTGTGTCCTCGACCAACATCGCGTTGGATTTATGTTTCAAGCACTTTATCTCGAGTTATGTTGCCCGTCATTTGTCACTTAATCATCTTCGTGATCATCTCTCCGTCGCAGCTTTGCTACGGCTAATCAAAATAACTGATTTGTGATTTTAATGAATCAAGGTCTTGGAAAATGTGTCTTCTTCACGAGTGTGATTGATGAAAACTTCACGTTTATATTCAATGCCGATTTTTTGCTTCAGCACATTTTTTGTCACTTTTGTTTATTTATTATTTCATTCATTATTGACACAACTATAGTATGCCGAACTCTAGTATGATTAACCAGAACTCTAGTATGATTAACCAGAATTCTAGTATAATTAACTAGAACTCTAGTAGAATCCACCAAAATTCTAGTATAATTAACCAGAACTCTAGTAGATTTCACCATAATTCTAGTATAATTAACAAGAACTTTAGTAATGTTAACCAGAATTCTAGTATAATTAACTAGAACTCTAGTATGATTAATCACAAATATAGAACGATTAGTCACAATTTATATGATTATCCAGGACTCTAGTACGATTAATCACAACTCGAGTATAATTAATCGAAACTGTAGAGAGATTAACCAGGACTTTAGTAAGATTAACGAGAATTTTAGTAACATCAACCAGACTTTTAGTAACAACAACCAGACCTTTAGTAAGATCAACCAGACCTTTAGTAAGATCAATCAGAACTTTATTAAGATCAACCAAACCTTTAGTAAGAGCAACCAGAACTTTATTAAGATCAACCAGACCTTTAGTAAGAGCAACCAGAACTTTATTAAGATCAACCAGACCTTTAGTAAGATCAACCAGAACTTTAGTAATATTAACCAAAACTCTAGTAACATCAACCAGAACTCTAGTAACATTGACCAGAACTCTAGTAACATTGACCGGAACTCTAGTAACACTAACCAGAACTCTAGTAACATTTACTACCACTTTTGTTAACATAACTAAAACTACAAAATTCAAGGTGACAAAAATTTTAAAAATTTACCTTTATTGTGATATTTTTAGCGAAATGGTAATTACTTAGCGCAACAAAAATGTCAATTGACTTTACATATTGAGTTCTGACGTATTAATATATTATTTTATCTGATTGAGAAGTTTGTAATTTTACGATTTGTAAACGAGAAGATCTTATATCATAATCTGCGAAGTTGCTGACAACATAACACGGCACAGATTGCAGTGCGACATTGTTATAAAGAGATTTCGCCCACTATGAACTAAATACATTGTTGTCACCCTTTCATAGCTTTAGATTACAGACTATAAAGTTCAGGTTGCGTAATTTGTCAACAACAAAGATAGGCCATCTAGTTTGTTAAACTTTACTAGAATAAATGATTTCTATTCAATCATGATTTATTATCCAATCGTTCTAAAAATGAAACATTCAAAGCATTTCATTTTAGAGTGATTTTAATTTATCGCTAAAATTTGTCTTCGATTGGAATAACGTTTAACTATTTTGGCACCAACATTTAACCATAAGCACTTTTTGCAACTCGGCAAAATTTCTATTTTGTATCTTCGACTATCTTCGACTATTTTGTATCTTTTGTATGCAAAAAAATAATTGCAATTTCGGAGCCCTTTTTAGTCGCGTTTCCTTTTATTCGACGTTTGCTATTATTTTTGTTGATGCATTTATTAAATTTACTCGGATAATATTAAAACTAAAAAAAACTAAAGTGAACTTAAACTATGGAAACTATGAATAGGTCAAACAATACTATAAAATAATAATGGGGTTTATTGAAACCTCTGAGTTTTGGATACGAACGGTCATAAAATATTGGATAACTGAGTAATAAAAAGTGTGAGTGTCAATGATACGAGGGTCGCGAGTCGAACAATCTATCTACTTAGGAGTCAGTTCTGAGACGAAGCCAAATAAACACTTGGAGGGTATACCTTGGTCCGATAATGACTCAGTTCAACCATCTTATACTTCAAATCATTATTTCAGAAGTTCTAAAACCTCGAAATTAGACAAAATATCACGTACATTTTTAACTACTACTTTGCAACTATTTTTATTAACATTGTAGATAGGGATTTATTTTATTCATGTCTATTAAAAATTAATAAAAAAATTAAAAAAGTTAAAAAACAAAAAAAAGTTTTAAATAAAGTGTTATTAGCTCGACGTTCTTTATTAATATTTACAAACAACTGTTTAATAGTTCATATTCAGCTATGAATGAATGAATGAATGAATGAATGAATGAATGAAAAAAATTAATTAATTAATTAATTAATTAATGAAAAGATTCTGGTTCTTTAGTGGTTAATATTAAAAAGAGCTATTAAAATTATGAAAAATAGAATTGAAGAAATGGACATTCGATCAAATAGAAAAAAATTTCCATTCGAAAAATAGAATTGTAATGAGAAAGAAAATTGCAAAGGCCCTGTAGAATGAAATCCTAAAAATGAAAATTTTGTAGCGAAATTAATGAAAGAAGTTAAGACACACAACATTGTGAGCTTTGCAGCATTAATTTCGGAACTTCAATGACAGTGAAAAAATATCTGGGTCATTGTTCTTGTTTAAATATAATCATAAATTATACATCATCTGATTTCAGAGTGCACGAGAACGAAACGAGTTGAGACTCGAATGATCGCGCGAGATAACCACGGTGGGTAATGAATCATCACGATTAAGCTAGACCAGACTCCTATATATTATAAACCACTAAATACATATCAAAAGCAAATGATGCCGAGTGATTTTTTCAAAACGCCAACTTAGCAGCGATTATAGTTTACGTTTTCATAATTTCTAAACTGACTTTAGATTTGTTGTGACATTTATCGACTCTTTTAGAAACGCGTGTCAAAAAGTCAAAATCGAGTTTATCGAAACTAAATCATTGCCTCGTGTGTCAACTTTTCATATGTGGAAAATTCAATTTCGTGTATTTTAAATACACTCAAATCACCGAAATTTTAAATACACTCAATTCACCGAAATTTTAAATAGTTTTAATTGATTTTCGAACCTTTTCGGCCTTTTTCATTCTATCCGAAAAATGCAGTTCAATTGTGTTTAAAAAATATTCTACAAGAAGAATTATTAGGATTTTGTTCCGAGAAAGAATTTAAAACAATAATCCTAAAGAAACGAGTTTATAAAAGAATTTTAGAGAAATGAAATTTAAAAGTCAAGTGCAAAGGATTTATTAAAATAAATGAAATGATATAAAAAATGTATTAGCCCTCTTACATTGAGTTCATGAAAACAGATAAATAAATTTATTTAAAAAATTATAAAAATTCAAGAAAATTCGATTTCGTAGAAGTGAATTAGAACGAATCATCAAAATTGTTGATATTTAGATGGACTTTTCTTACTAAAAAAAATGAAACAATGCTTTCCTATGAGGAAGCAAAAAGGCAGAATTAAGCTTAATATTTTTAGGGATAGATAAGATTCAATTTAGATAATTGAAGTAAAGATCGGAAGTAAATAAGTAGATCACGGAAAAATAAGTAGATAAAAAGAAATATATAAATAACAAAAAATGAATGGGTTAAGAAGTAAATAAAAAATATAATTTCCTGTACAAGAAAGCGATGATAAAAGATATACCATTCGGATATTAAAATTGAAAGACTTTAATTAAAAAAATCGCACATTTTTAATACTTCCTCATTATTGATAAGAATGTAAGAAGTCAAAATAAAAGAAAATTAAATCATAAAAATTGTTCGCTGTTCCGAGTAACAAAATAGGGGCACGAGGTTTTTTAAAAAATAAATTCAGTTACTGACGGAGATGATTATAAACAAATAAAATAAAGATGCAAAAAATAAACAAACACAAAAAATATAGTGAAATACAAAAAATATAGTCAAACACAAAAAATATAATCAAACCCAAGAAATAAATAAAAAACGAAACAAAAGAAAACTACGAGAAATAAAAAAATACGACAATTAAAAAATACGAGATATAAAAAAATACGACAAATAAAAAAATACGAGAAATAAAAAATACGAGAAATAAAAAAAATACGAGAAATAAACAAAACATACGTGAAAAAACAAAAAAAAGTGAAAAAAGCAAAAAACAAAAACAAGTGAAAGAAACAAAACAGTACGAAAAAAAAAGAAAATAATACGAGGAAGAAACAAAAAATAAAAAAAAACAGAACGCAAGAAACAAACGAAACTGAAGAAAAATAAACAAAAAAATACGCATGGGTATATTTGGTGCTTAAAAAATTGCTATAGAGTGTGTTAATTAGCACTAAATTATGTTAATAATAGAAAAGAGAATTAGCAATGTACACACACCGCCTCTGAGTGGCAAGGGCAATTGCTCCAGCCACCAGCAGCTCGAAGATCATCTCTTCCTCTTCCTCCGGCAGGAGACTCGGCTTCTCCCGACGATACTGCTTCCTCGCATCCACTCACTCACTTCCGGTTTACTCAGGGTAGTTTTTTTCCACGAATTATGCCCAGTTCACGCTCAGTTGCTCCGGAATGATTAAGCCTCCCTTAGCACAGTCTAATAAAGCACCAAACTTATCCATCAAACATCTCTTTCAACTTTTTATCCGATATTTCAGTCTGTCTACAAAACCACCCTTTTCTCATTCTCGATTCGTCAGGATTTATATCAATTTCAAACGTTTCTGGTACTTTAATGAATTTTCGATGAAAGTGCGTTTCGGATATAAGAAAAGTGGAACTAAAGGTCTCCAGGAATTTGGAAAGGTTTAGGAGAATTTCAAAAGGTTGTAAAGGAGTTCAAAATATTGTAAGAGTACGAAAGGTTTAAAGAAAAAATGGTAAGAGTACGAAAAGTTTAAAGAAAAAATGGTAAGAGTACGAAAAGTTTAAAGAAAAACTGGTAAGAGTACGAAAAGTTTAAAGGAGTTGAAAAAATTGTAAGAATACTGAAACTTAAGGAAGTTCACAAATTGGAAACGATTGCGAAAAATTTAAATGAGTACGAAAAGTCGTAAGGTATCAAGGGAATAAAAATATTTACAAAGTTTTAAAGGAGTTAAAAAGGACGTGAAGTGTCAAAGGAGTTTAAAAAGTTGTAAAATTTGCGAGAAGGTCATGGGTCAAATTTGAAGGGTTTATTGCAATTGTCGATTTGAGTCAATTGCTTGAAGAAGCGAAATGTGTTGTTTTTGGAAATAAGTGATTTTTAAGAGGACAATAGTCATTTGTGAGAAAATGGGATAATTTGAGAGGGTTAAAATGTATTTTCTTGAGAGGAGTATTCTTCAGCACGACTGAAACACGATTGACCATTCAGCTGGCCGATCTCGTGGTGACTGAGACACTGCTGACTGGGTCTTACTCACTTGGTCGGGACTCACTATTCACTCACTCACTCACGCCTCGGTCCCACCTCTATCTTTTACCCGGTACCTCCACAAACTCCCCACCAACTTACACCCTCACGCGTGGGGGTACGGGCTCGACCCCCGGGCCACGCGATTTCATTACATGTATCATTAAACGCACTGCGTGCTTTGCCTGCTAATACATGAATGTGAGAAAGGGTTAGAGCAATCGGCAATTCGCTACGAGCAAAAAATTCAGGGCTTTTTGGGGTACTTCTAAGTTGATTCTTAATGAAACGTGAATTTTGCAATCTATGCAGTTTTTTATTTTTTGAAAATTTTAGAAAGAATTTTTGCTTTTAAATATTGTGGAATTTTTGGATTATTTTTTATGTTTGTTGAGCATTTTTAACTCCTCTAGAACAATTCTTTGCAAATGTTACGAAATGGTTTTCAATTATTTACTCTCTTCTAGGGAACTCTGAAATCTTTCAGAACACTCTGAAATCTTTGAGAATACTTTGGGATATTTTAGAATCTTTTAAAATACTCTGAAATTTTTTAGAACACTTTGGAATCTTTCAAAATAATCTGAAGTTTTTTAGAACACTTCAGAATCTTTTACAATACTCTGAAATTTTTTAGAACACTTTGGAATCTTTTAAAATACTCTGAAGTTTTCTAGAACACTTTGGAATCTTTTAAAATACTCTGAAGTTTTTTAGAACACTTTGGAATCTTTTAAAATACTCTGAAATTTTTTAGAACACTTTGGAATCTTTGAAAGTGAATTTTAAATCATTCAGAAACCTTTAGAATCATTTTGAATACTTTTGAATCATTTTGAATACTTTTGAATCATTTTTAATGCTTTTGAATCATTTTGAATGCTTTTGAATCATTTTGAATGCTTTTGAATCTTCAGGACACTCTGGAATCGCTTAGAATACTTTGAAATCTTTTGGAATCTTTTAAAATACTCTGGAATTTTTTCGAACACTTTGAAATCTTTAAGAATAATCTAGAATCATTTAGCATTATTTTTTAATCTTTTAGAATACTCTGTAAACTTTTAGAAACCTGTGGAATCTTAGAGTGCTCTGGGATCTTTCAAAACCGTTTGGGATCTTTAAGAATATTCTGAACTTTGTTAGAATAGTTTTGATTATATTAGAATTACTTTTTCTTTTAGAATACATTGATATCCTTTAGAATACTTTTGAATCTTTTAGAACACTCTGGAATCTTTTAGAATACTTTGGAATCTTTAAGAATACTTTCAAATATTTCAAAATCTGTTTAAATACTCTGGAATCTTTTAGAAAACTTTAGAATATTTAATAATACTCTGGAGTCTTTAAGAATTACTTTTAAATCTTTGAAAATACTATGAAATCTTTTAAAAAACTTTGAATCTTTGAGAACACTCTGGAATCTTTTAGAACACATTGGAATCTTTTAGAATTACTTTTAAATCTGTCAGAAGACTTTGGAATTTTTTAGAATAATTTTGATTCCTAGACAATATTCTGGAATTTTTTCGAAATTTTTGAAATATTTTAGAATTACTTTTAAATCTTTCAGAATACTCTCTAATCTTTTAAAATATATTTTTGAATGTTAAGAACACCCTGGAATCTTTTAGAAAAGGTTGTAATTTTTCAAAATCTTTTAGAGCACTTTGGAATCTTTGATAATACTCAGAAATCTTTTAGAATTACTTCTAACACTTTCAAAATACTCTGGGATCTTTTTAGTCACTTTGGAATCTTTTAGAATTACTTTTAAATCTTTCAGAATACTTTGGAATTGTTTAGAATACTTTCTAATTCTTTGACAATACTTTGGAATTGTTTAAAATACTTTCTAATTCTTTGACAATACTTTGGAATTGTTTAGAATACTTTCTAATTCTTTGACAATACTTTGCAATTTTTTAGGAAACTCTGAAATATTTTAAAACACTTTGGAATCTTTGAAAATACTCTGGAATTTTTCAGAACACTTTGGAATCTGTTAGAATTACTTTTAAATCTTTAAGAATACTTTGGAATCTTTTAGAATAGTTTCTAATATTTCAAAATCTTTTAGAACACTTTGAAATATTTGAAAATAATCAGAAATCTTTTAGAATTACTTTTAACTCTTTCAGAATACTCTGGGATTTGTTTAATCGCTTTAGAATCTTTTAGAATTACTTTTAAATCTTTCAAAATAGTTTGGAATTGTTTAGAATACTTTTTAATTCTTTGACAATACTTTGGGATTTTTTAGGAAACTCTGACATCTTGTAGAACACTTTGGGATCTTTGAAAATACTCTGGAATTTTTTAGAACACTTCGGAATCTTTTATAATTACTTTTAAATCTTTCAGAATAATTTGGAATCTATTAGAATAGTTCCTAATATTTCAAAATATTTTAGAACACTTTGGAACACTTTGGAAGCTTTGAGAATAATCAGAAATCTTTTAGAATTACTTTTAACTCTTTCAGAATACTCTGGGATCTGTTGGAACACTTTGGAATTTTTTAGAATACTCTGGAATCTTTTAGAATTACTTTTAACTCTCTCAGAATACTCTGGGCTCTATTAGAATACTTTTTAATCTTTCAAAATACTCTCGAATCTTTTGCAAAAGTTTGGAATATTCGAAAAAATCTTTTAAAATATGCTGTAATCTTTGAGAAAGCTTTGGAATTTTTGAGAAATTTCTGGAATTATTTAGAATACTTTGGAACCTTTGAGAATACTCCGAAATCTTTCAGGACACTTTCGTACATTTTAGAATAGTTTGGAATATTTCAGAATTTTTTAAAATACTCAGGTTTCTTTAACAAACTTTCGATTCTTCGAGAATACTCTGGAATCTTCCAGAACACTTTGGAATCTTTGAGATAACTCTGGAATCTTTTAGAACACTCTGGAATCTTCTGGAATACTTTGGAATCTTTTGAAATACTTTGAAATCTTTTCGAATACTCTGAAACTCTTAGTATACATTGCAGCTGAATTAATATATTTCCGAAGCTAATCTTCACGCTTGTAAACCTCTAAAATTGTGAATCTTTTAGATTTAAAACCTTGATGATTTTCTCTGCTAAAAATCCAGTCATTTTGAATTGAAATTATGTATCAATCATTTAAAATGATGTAAATTGGAACTCACTCAAGGATCACTGAACTAGTATCAAGTTCAATTCATTAATTCGAGCATGAAAGGTGGCCGACCTACGTTATTTGATAAACAAACAATGATGCCATAAAAAATGACACTTTCCTTATTTTTATCACAAAGTGCGCCTCTAATCGTTCAAAAAGTCGAGACAAAATGTTTATCACTCCCAAGCTTAATACCCTTAATTCCACAAGTTTTTTCGTAATTTTTCTCATTTCGTTCTACGCTTGCTTATTTTGACACAAATTTTTTTCTCCTATTCCCCATACAACAAAATAAAAGAAAATAATTCCTGCACAAATTTTTATTTTCATTTAGATATTTTTTTCATCTAGATATTTATTTCATTTAGATGTTTATTTCATTTAAATATTTTTTTTCATCTAGATATTTATTTCATTTAGATATTTATTTCATTAGATGTTTATTTCATTTAAATATTTTTTTTCATCTAGATATTTATTTCATTTAGATATTTATTTCATTTAGATATTTATTTCATTTAGATATATTTCATTTCGATATATATTTCATTATTATTAGTCCTAATCATTATAATACAAATAGTATTCATTTCCACAATTGATGTATTGTAATGACAAAAATGATTTGCGCGAAAATTCTTTGTTAAATAGAACAGAGAGAATTGTACATAAAATAAAATTTAGAAAACTCAATCAACTAAACTAATAAATTGTCGACAAGAAAACTCTAAAGTGTCAATAATTACATTTTGTCACAAAGTTGAGTTTCTTTCGACATAAAACTCGCGGATAATTTTCGAGGTCGCGAACATTAATTATTACGAGCTTATACTAAACAGAAAAGAAAGAAGTGTGTCGCACTATCTAACAATTATTAAGGAACGATTCCAGCGAGTCGTAAAATTAATGATCCATTGAGCAACCGGATGTTCGTTTGGAATCTGGAGCTCCGAGTGCGATTGCGTGGAAAATCAGAGGACATTGCTGGCAAATCTCGAGTTGTTTCTGATACTAATAAGTTAGTACACTCGAGCATTCTCCAATTCTCAGAATCGGTTACTTGGAAAACTGGTAAACCTCACTAAGAGAATCTTGACTCTAGATTTAACGTTTGCTCAATACCTTAAAGAAAATTTGCAAACAAGTATTACTGAATAGGCGTGCAGATAACGAATCAGAACTCAATTTCACAGGTGTGAGAGTCCTGCCTTTGTTGCGAAGAGAATACTCGCCAAGAAAATTCAAGCCGACGTCAATGATAAGAGATTCACGATACAAGAGTCCGATAAAGAACAACTGATATGCCATTGTCAATAGATAGCTTAATTTCGGTCACGGAAACATTCTACAGATTAACATATGTCGGGATATTTCCACGGAAATTGACTTTATTGGATGCTTATTAAGATAATGATATTGTGAAAATCTATTTATAATGCTAATCAAAAATGATGATGATAATCAACAAAACATTGCCATTGGTTGTCAAAAACTGTTGGTTGTTATTTTTCAGCGGAAAAAGTGCGGTAATTCTTTCCAGGATTATTTTCATGCTTTGGTGTTGTTTTCTTAAAAGGGAAATTGGTTGAGAAATTGGAATGAAATTTCAAATTATTCGTTTCATTTTATCATTTTATAATTTTGTGATTCATAGGGTCTTGTACATTTCTTTCATATCGGGTACTCTGAAAGATTCGTATAATTTGATTTCTTGTGGTTGATATGAAATTTATTTTGATGTAGCATTGATATTATTGTTCGTATGATTATTATTTTTAGTACGATTATTTCTAGTGAGATTATTTTTAGTACGATAAATTCTAGTGAGATTATTTTTAGTACGATTATTTCTAGTGAGATTATTTTTAGTACGATTATTTGTAGTGCGATTATTTCTAGTGCGATTATTTGTAGTGCGATTATTTCTAGTGCGATTATTTGTAGTGCGATTATTTATAGTGCGATTATTTATAGTGCGATTATTTATAGTGCGATTATTTCTACTACGATTATTTCTTATAAAAATTATTTCTAGTACCATGATTATTTTTTACTACTTTTATTATTTTCAGTACAACGATTATGATGATGGTTATTTTCAAGAACAAATGATTATTTACAAAAAAAGATTCTTAAAAACAACTGATAATTTACAAAAACTTTCAAATAATAAACTTCCAATAATTCCAAAAACAACTGATTTGCAGAAAATTGATTTTCAAAAAATTGATTTAAAAAAAAGCTCGTAGTTTAAAAATATGGTGATGAAAACGTCGAAATTGGTTAAAGAATTAAATAAATCACACATACTGATTTCAGTGATTACAACATTGTTTGATATCTGATGATCAGATGCATTGAAAGATATGGAAGCTGTTGAGAAAAAGATTGCGATCGAAAGAAAAAATTAATTTAGCGTTGAATGTAATTGAGTATAGAACAATTGAAGGAGATGGAAAGCATGATTGGAGTGTTATCTTGATTTGGAATATTCGTGATATGAGTGTCAGTGTGTGTCTTGTGCATTTGCTGAAGGATTGGCGCCATCAAGGTGAGTCAAGGTCTAAAGTTACCAGCAAGCTCAGGTTCTTTTAGATGGGTCACTGTAATATGTTAATGTCTCGTAATTTAATTCCCTAGAATAATTTCATACGAACTCAACCTTCTAAGCTTTCTTGAAATCCAGTGATGTGTCATTCCACGAAAATCATTAAAAAATCTCTGAATTTCGCTGCCATTAGCGTTTCCTAAGTTTTTCGAATGACTCAAAGTGTAGAAAAGAATCATCGTCAAATCAGCATCAAAGAGGCATCAAAGGAACATCAAATTGGCATCAAATTGGTATCAAATTGGTAACAAATCGGCAACAAATGGTCAAAAAGTCGACAACAAATTGGCAACAAACCAAATCATCGCAAAACCAAAATTAATTCAGCATCCAAAAGAAGAAACAAAAACGTTAAAGAAGGCAAAAAGTTAATCACGGAAAGTAATAACAAAAAAATTGATTAAAACACAAAAGTTGATTGTATCGAAAAAGTTAATTACCCTCAGTTAATAAAGGAGTTCTGTAATAATATTCGAGAAGAAAGAGTGATGATAAAGAGTAGATAAAATCTGATGATTCATTGATGCCGTTTTAACACGATTTGGATTTTGTCTCTTGACAAAGTAGCATTAAGAGATTTTATCAGTTTTTTGGTGATAAAATGGGAGCGGGAGCAATTGAGTGGACGAAATTTGGGACTAAGCGAATCTCTAGAAAAGTTAGAAATGCGATTCATTCAAGGGAGATCAGCGCCGACCACCCGGACTGGTCCAACGCACGACCATTATACTCTCGACACGTAAAAGCGAAACAGGATTATAGAAAAAGAAACTAAAACCACTTGGGTAACTCGAGATATCGTGTAAACAGCAAGAGAAGATCCTTCATCCTTCAGGATGATGTGTCGCGAAATCCCTCGATAGCGATGCTCTGCCTTCTTGACAGTTGCTGCAGCTTTAGATAATGAATTTAAAAAGCACACTTTCCTACTCTGTGTTTTAGATTTTGACAATATCAGATTGCTGACACATCACTCGACAACCTGCAGCTTGATAATAAGCGGAAAATTATTTCTTTTAATTTAAATTGCCATTGAGGGCAGATGATTTAAAATCTAAATTAAATCAGTATGATTGATGGATTCTGAAATGTCGCAAAGTCAGAGAAATCTGCAATTTTCTGTTCAAAAATGCACTATCGTTAAATGAAATACCGACATCTATTTAAAGCGCTTTAAATTACGCTTCAATTTTTAAAACAATAAATGGAACATTTTGAATTAACATTTTGTCTTCTTTTAAAATTTTTTTTCCTCTCTATAAGTGACAGACTAAAATCGTTGCAGAAATTCAAATTGAATTTTGAACAAAATTAGTGAAGAATGAACATTAAAATGAAATTAATCTATTGTTAAATAGAATCTAAAACGCAGTTACAAAAAAAATAGTGTTAAACGCAATTATGAGTAACCAGTTGAATTTCTTTACATAACAACTTTATTGCGTTTACAAATTTTTGTCGTACGTTGACATCTATTCAATTTTAAGTCTGTCAAGGGCAACAAACTTGGATTAAATTATTTATCTACGATAAGTGAGGAAATTCAGACCTTATCGAGAATAGTGCCATTCAACCAAATTTTATTTTATCAAGAACAATGACCTCTTTGTTTTTATTTTGCTCGCACACAATGACCTAGACACAATCTTATGAACCTAGGGAAATGATGTGTTATTTATTTCCCTAGAGAAATAATGAGTCATTTGTTTACCTAGAAAAATAATGAGATATTTATTTACCTAGAGAAACAATAAGTCATTTATTTACCTAGAAAAATAATGAGTCATTTATTTACCTAGGGGAATAATGAGTTATTTATTTACCCAGGGAAATAATGAGTTATTTTTTTGTCTAGGGAAATAACGAGTTATTTATTTACATAGGGAAATAATGAGTTGTTAACTTGCCTAAAGAAATAATGAGTTGTTTATTTACGTAGGGAAATAATGAGTTGTTTATTTACGTAGGGAAATAATAAGTTGTTTATTTACCTAGGGAAATAATTAGTTGTTTATTTACCTAGGGAAATAATGAATTGTTTATTTGCCTAGGGAAATAATGAGTTTTTTTGTCTAGGGAAATAACGAGTTATTGATTTACATAGGGGAATAATGAGTTCTTAACTTTCCTAGAGAAATAATGAGTTGTTTATTTACCTAGGGAAATAATGAGTTGTTTATTTGCCTAAGGAAATAATGAGTTATTTATTTGCTTAGGGGAATAATGAGTTTTTTTTGTCTAGGGAAATAATGAGTTATTTATCTACAAAGGGAAATAATGAGTTGTTAACTTTCCTAAGGTAATAATGAGTTATTTATTTACCTAGGGAAATAATGAGTTATTAACTTTCCTAGGGTAATAATGAGATATTTATTTATCTAAGGAAATAATGAGTTATTTATTTACCCAGGGTAATAATGGGTTGTTTATTTGCCTAGGAAAATAAACTGTCCTTTATTAGATAGGGAAAATAATGAGTTACTGTTTTGCTTTAGAAAGTAAAGCGTCCTTTATTAATCAAGGACAGTAACGAGTTATTTATTTACCTAAGGAAATAATAAGTCATTTCTTTGCTTAGGGGAATAATGAGTTTTTTCTTTGCCTAGAGAAATAATGAGTCATTTCTTTGCCTAGGAAATAATGAGTTATTTTTTGTCTAGGGAAATAATGAGTTATTTATTTCCTAGGAAAATAATGAGTTATTTATTTCCTAGGGAAATAAAGCGTCCTTTATTCGTCAAGAAAAGTAATGAGTTACCTATTTCTTTAAAAAAATAGCTTTCTTTTTCGTCAAGGTAAAAATTGAATTACTTATTTATCTTGGAAAATATTGCGTTGTTTATTTGTCAAGAAAAAGAAATCATTCATCTGTGCAAATAAAATGTTTTTTATTTGTCGAAAAAATAATTGTCAGTTGTTACTGTATTAAAAAAAAAATGGTTATTCATTGAGAAAAATGGTTCTTTATTGAGAAAAATGGAGAAAGTGTGAACATTTCCTCACCAGTTTGCATCTTCCGGAAGATAAGTCTATTTCACGAGAATTAATGATCCTGAAGATGTTGCACTGACTTTATCACAAATCTGAGGTGTCACTGTAATTACCGGGTAATGAAATGTATGCGAATCGGGTCAGTCGAACAATTGAAAGTGGATATTGTGCGCACTCTTTAAATCAATGAATAGAATAGAATGAGACTTTGCAGGGACTCACGAGTTTATAACCACATTGTGGGCGATCACCGGCAGTCTGCCGGTGATCCACGTTTAACACGTGGACGCGGCTCTTTCTCAGAAACCATTTTGCACCTTGTCAACTAGAAAGAATGTGTCCGAAAAGGTGCCACGCGTCCTTTACAGAAGTCAAATTGACACACATTCTTGTTATAATAAAATAATCGTTTATTTTCAGGTGACGAGTCATCGCTTTCTTTTTCGATAATTCCAATAATCCCGGCTTTCGGATCTTTCAAACTTTTGCGATATGATAAGAATCCTCCCGAATACGTCTTTTCGGACACAATTTTACAAGTACGCAATTTTGGCTTTTTGAATTTATCAAATTTTGCGACTTTTTGCGAGATTTTTGCATGTGTGTGATTTTTGAAATTGTGGTTCGTTGGATGTTTAAGTGAATCAATTTATTCGCGAGTTTGCAAATGTTTGTTAGTTTATGACTTGTCTTATCAATTCACAAATAGCGACTTTCGTGTATATGTATATATATACACTTCCGGCATGACTGTGGGCTGACATCAGCGATTCAGTAATCTATAGAGAAAATAATCGAAATGATTATCAATTAGATGCTAAAGATGACAAGTATTTGTCTGGATCGAAATAAAAAGTGTATGACTAATTCTAATATCGATCACATAATAAATCACATTTCTAGGCTATGTGTCATCGTTGTGCAAATTGATTTTGATAATTCTATAAATAGGAAGCTAATCGTGTTACGCGGCATTTTGTGTATCGGAATTGCAACCACGCGTAATATTAATTGTATTATTATGCTATCATCTTCATTATTATTGTATATTTATAATTTTTTTATCTGTATATCATTCTTGTATTTTCCATGTACTAATATTTGTATTCTTTTTGTTTATCATGATAACAACTTTAGACATATGTCTAAAAAATCCATCGATGAATGACAATTTTGTAAATTTTATTTTGCAACTAAATCTGTTTTCAGAATAAAAGGATACCCGAATAAACTTTGCAAAATTTTTGTTTGTATTTCAATAAATGTGATAAACTAATAAACTGTTTAATTTGCTAATAAACTTTACAAAATTGTAGTTCGCATTTCAATAAATGCAATAAACTAATTACCAACAAACTTTACAAAATTGTAGTTTGCATTTCAATAAATTCAATAAACTAATTACCAACAAACTTTGCAAAATTGTAATTTGCATTTTAATAAATACAATAAACTAATTACCAACACTTTGCAAAATTGTAGTTTGCATTTTAATAAATGCAATAAACTAATTACCAACAAACTTTACAAAATTGTAGTTTGCATTTTAATAAATACAATAAACTAATTACCAACAAACTTTGCAAAATTGTAGTTTGCATTTTAATAAATGCAATAAACTAATTACCAACAAACTTTACAAAATTGTAGTTTGAATTTCAATAAATGCAATATACTAATTACTAATAATCTTTACAAAATTGTAGTTGGCATTTCAATAAACAAATAAAAAGAGTACGTTGTATTAAAAACGCGTAAAGAAGTTACGAAACAACTTTATTGAAATAGCAAAAGTATCTCAGCATCCGCAATTAAAAATAATTGTTTTTCTTGTAAGAACTACATCAAATTATGTGCAATAAGTCATTAATATGAATAAAATAAAGTGACGTCATGTGCTTTTAGTTTGTAATTCTAATATTTATCTCATCCAAAGAAGTTTAGTGTTTCATTTATCATTACTATCTAATATTTACTTTTACATTCTAAAAACTACAAAATTCGTTCCATTCATCTATTTATTTTTTGTGTATTTATTTGTTTATTTATTTGTTTATTTATTTGTTTATTTATTTCTCTATTTATTTCTCTATTTATTTGTCTGTTTATTTGTCTGTTTATTTGTCTGTTTATTTATCTGTTTACTTGTCTGTTTATTTGTCTGTTTATTTGTCTGTTTATTTGTCTGTTTATTTGTATGTTTATTTGTCTGTTTATTTGTCTGCATATTTATTTGTCTCTTTTTAAAAGTCACACCATCACACACATTACCATTTGAACTGACGAATTGAATCAATAAATCGAATCTGAAATCCAAGTGATGAATTAAATAATCGAAAATGAAGAAACGTACGAAACGAATATCGCAAATATAGTAAAAATTGCAACTAAAGTATAGCAGCATTATATTTTGAAGTTGAAATTGCAACTGAAGTATATCAGCATTATATTTTGATTGGAATGAAAAGTGGAATAAAGCGCAGGTAGAATGGAAAACAAGGTGACTAGGGAATACAGAATTGTGAAAGCAACTGTGAAGACAATTCTTTTTCGCGGTTTGACTTTCTGGTATAGCGGCGCCCTTCTTTAAGCGGCGCTGAACTAGCACGAAGAATCGAAATCGAATTTCTAAAGTTATTCAGAAAGGTATAAGGAAATGCGTGCGAAAGAAGGGCCCTATTGGGCAGAGGAATTCGTCGGTTTCTCAAACGTGTCCTTATCTGAGATCTGCTGGACCTGCGCGCAGGATGCTGTGCGATCGCGTTGTCAAACTCGCTCTATCCCGAGCAAATCTCCGGTCTGGCCTCCCGTGGAGCGACAGCCATTGTTGCTACTTTGGGTCTCTCTTTCACCTTCCCAGAAAACTATCGAGCTGCTATAACTTATATTAATATTTGGAGCCAACTCCAAGAGAGGTCATCCCGGGCAGGAATAGAACGCAGAAGCAAATCCTGAAGGGTCACCTTCGTTTCCGCGCTCCCGTGGGAACCTGAGACAGAAACCAGACTAAAGAACTGAATCACAAAGAAAAGATCCTAAGGACAAATCGCACGAAGAAGCAACAGGTTCCAGGAAGAGTTTCTTGTGGCGCACGTCCACTTTGAAGTATCTCGCCACTAAGAATCATTCCTGAATTGTCTTTGTCGTTCCTTCTATCTACTTCTGTTTCTGTAAGAAGACTTGTTCCCGAGAAGACTCTAAAGATTGTCTTTAAATAATTATCGACATATTTATTTTCACGTAAAAAGAAAGCATTACTTCCATCGCTGACAAATTGCTGACTTTTTCTACCACTCAGAATGCTTCTCCGCAAAAAAAAACAAGTGCATTTCTTTTCTGTAAAAGAACAAATTATTTTTTATGCAAATTATTTTTTTGGCAATAAACTATTCACTGTATCTCTCAACTCTACTATATTCATTATATCTCTTTAGGAAAAAAAAATATTATCTGTAAAATGAAAGTGTTTATTTATTGTGTTGTTTTTATTTGCATAAAAGCGATAAAGTGTTGTTTTTTGCATAGAGCAATAAAATGTTCTTTATTTCTCTTGAGGAAAAATGCTCATTATTCCCCTTAGAAAAGTGCTCTTTATGTCCCTTGCGAAGAAATGCTTTTTATTTCCCTAGGGGGAAAAATACTCTTTATTTCTCCTGTTAAGAAATGTTTTTTATTTCCCTTGGAAAAAATGCTCTTTGTTTTCCCTACGAAAAAATCTCTTTGTTTCCCTTGAGAAAAAATGCTCTTTATTTTCCTTGCGAAAAAATCTCTTTATTTCCCTTGAGAAAAAATACTCTTTATTTCCCTTTGGAAAAATGCTCTTTATTTTCCTTGCGAAAAATTCTCTTTATTTCCCTTGAAAAAAAATACTCTTTATTTCCCTTGCGAAGAAATGCTTTTTATTTCCCTTGCGAAGAAATACTTTTTATTTCCCTAGGGGAAAAACTACTCTTGATTTCTCTTACTAAGAAATGTTTTTTATTTCCCTTGTTGAAAATGTTCTTTATTTCCCTTAGGAAAAAATTCTCTTTATTTCCCTTGTTGAAAATGTTCTTTATTTCCCTTGAGAAAAAATGCTCTTTACTTCCCTTGCGAAGAAAAGTTTTTTATTTCCCTAGACGAAAAAATACTCTTTATTTCTCTTGCTAAGAGTTTATTTCCTTTGTAAAAAAAGCTCTTTATCTCCCTTGGTAAAAAATATTCTTTATTTCGCTTGCAAATGGCTTTTTATTACTCTTGAAAAAATTGCCCATTTTTGAAGGATTTCCGATTTTTTTCAATAAAGAGATTTGAATTGCTTTAGTTGTTTTTTGAGATTAGGTTCATAAAATGCTTTTGGTGTCATTTGCTTCTTGTTATTTACATCTGAACGTAAATAATGTGTCTTAATTTATCTAATTATGCGTAAATGACTAGTGTGCTTGGAGTGATTATTTCAAAGGGATGGTTTTCCGCGAAAGGATGTATTTTTAAAAAGAAAAAAAAAGAAGTGGAAGAGTTTTGAGAAAATACACGACGTTTCGTGCCGCACGTACCCTGCTCTATGGGTTAAGATGTGAGAGAAGTTGACAGGGCTGAACCAATTACAAACACATTATCGGAACGACGGTTGCTCTGCCAGCAATCAAGCGTGATTAGTGTTCGACGACACTCGGTACACGCACGATCGCCGATAAATTGTAAATGCTTTGCACGTATATACGCGACTTACATAAAACGGGCTTCTCGCATCTGTGCATCAATAAGCCATGTTATTAGCACTGAACAAGCAGTTTAAAAATAATGTTAATAATAACCATTAGCGCGGTAATTGAATTCATTACAGGGTACAATTGAAAGCCGACAAGTTTCTCCGGATGTCGATGTAACTTTTTGTTACATTTGTAATTTGCACTTATTTGCAAATCTCGAATGTCATTTATTCTTTTATAAACAATACCTGAAGATTCTTAGGTTGGACCCAGCTTTCCCAATGGGAAGCAGCAGCAACATTAGAAACGAAGGAATTCTAGCGTAAAATTATTTCTCATTGCAACACTATGGAGAGGAGACAATGGATTACTTACGAATGACGATTCCAATACACAAACTTCTTGCGGTTGTTGCGACGTTCTTCCTGGCAAGCAGTCAGGCAGGTAGGTAGGTACTTACCTGGAAACGGCTAACTACTTATTGTCACCTCTAACGAGGACGTTGAAAAACTCAGCTATTTGCAGGTGGGAATGCTGCTAGCTTATGAAAGTATCAATTACCTTCCATGTCCAGTTCCCTAATGAGCGGAACAGGGCAATGCCTTGTACAAGACTCAAAATTACTTCTCACAGATCCATTTGCACTTTTTCAATCATTAAGAACAGTTAAGATATCGCTAGTGCACACTCAATGCATAACAGTCATCATTTTCCCACTCGTCGGTTCAATTTTTCCATCTCTTCGTTCCCAAACTTTCATCTGTAATAAACAATCTTCTGCTGCTTTGAAAAATTGTTCAGGTGCAGTAACAACCTTTTAGAACAATTATTGAACGATTCTTGTTAGGATTAGTTTGTTTAAGTTGATACCTAAGATTGCTAATTATCAGCAATCGTAATTTCCAATTATTTGGAATTAGTAAACGGGTCGTTTGGAACTGTTAATTCAATCATTTGAAATTGCTTAACTAATCATTAGGAACTGTTTTGCCAATCATTCGGAATTGTAAATATAAACCTTTGGAATTGTTAATACAATCCTTTGGAATTGTTAATACAATCCTTTGGAATTGTTAATACAATCCTTTGGAATTGTTAATACAGTCCTTTGGAATTGTTAATACAATCTTTTAGAATTGTTAATACAGTCCTTTGGGATGGTTTAACTAACAATTTGGAATAGGTAATTCTATTATTTGGAATTGTTTAACGAATCATTCGAAATTATTAATACAATCCTTCAGAGTTGTCCAACTAATAATTTGGAAATTAGTAATTCAAGAATTTGAAATTGTTCTTTACGAATCGTTTGTATAATTGTTAATACAATCCTTTTGAGTTGTTTAACCAATAATTTGGAATTGGTAATTCTGAATTCTTAAACCAATTATTGGAATTGTTTTTCACGAATCGTTTGGAATTGTTAATATACTCTTTTGAGATTGTTTAACCTTTCATTTGGATTTGTTAATACAATCTTTTGGAATTGTTTAGCCAATCCTTTGGAATCGGTAATTCAATCATTTGGAATTGGTAATTCAATCATTTGGAATTGGTAATCCAATCATTCGGAATTGGTAACTCAATCATTTGGAATTGGTAATCCAATCATTTGGAATTGGTAACTCAATCATTCGGAATTGGTAATTCAATCATTTTGAATTGTCGAACCAATTATTTGGAATTGTTTTTCACGAATCGTTTGGAATTGTTAATATATTCTTTTGTTATCAATTCCAAATGATTGAGTTACCAATTCCGAATGATTGGATTACCAATTCCAAATTATTGGATTACCAATTCCAAATGACTGAATTACCAATTCCAACTGATTGAATTACCAATTCCAAAGGATTGGCTAAACAATCCCAAAAGATTGTATTAACAAATCCAAATGAAAGGTTAAATAATCTCAAAAGAGATTTCCAATCATTTGGAATTGGTAACTCAATCATTCGGAATTAGTAATTCAATCATTTTGAATTGTCGAACCAATTATTTAGAATTGTTTTTCACGAATCGTTTGGAATTGTTAATATATTCTTTTGAGATTATTTAACCTTTCATTTGGATTTGTTAATACAATCTTTTGGAATTGTTTAGCCAATCCTTTGGAATTGGTAATTCAATCATTTGGAATTGGTAATCCATCATTCCGAATTGGTAACTCAATCATTCGGAATTGGTAACTCAATCATTTGGAATTGGTAATCCAATCATTTGGAATTGGTAACTCAATCATTTGGAATTGGTAACTCAATCCTTCGGAATTGGTAATTCAATCATTTGGAATTGTCGAACCAATTATTTGGAATTATTTAACTCATCTAATCATCTGGAATTTTAATTTAAATGCTTAATCATTCGGTTAATCATTGTTAATTCAATCATTTGGAATTGATTAACTAATCGTATTTGCAATCGTAAAACCAATCATTTAAAATTGTTATTTAAGTTCTCAACCATCTTGAGCTGTGCTTTAAATCTGCAATCATTTGGAATTATAATTTAAATTCTCAATCATTCGGAACTGTAATTCAAATTATTCGTAATTGTCATTTCTAATTATTTGGAATCGTCACTTCTGATTATTTTGAAACATCACTTCTAATTATTTGGAATCACCAGTTCTAATTATTTGGAATCACCACTTCTGTTTATTTGGAATCACCACTTCTATTTATTTGGAATCACCACTTCTATTTATTTGGAATCACCACTTCCATTTATTTAGAATCACCACTTCTAATTATTTGGAACCATGTCTTTTAATTATCTGGAATCATCAATTCTAATGATTTGGAATTATCACTTCTAATTATATTTCAAAGATTCAAGATCCGATTGTCCCAATTCTCAACCATTTTCTGATTCCTTCCAAAAAAGATAATTTTCAATCAAATTTTATTTTTTCATTTTCCAAATAACGTTTGGATCTTTCTTTTGCAGTTTGCTTCCTTTTGGTAACTGCACTTCGGTTAGAGAGGTTACGCAAACAGGCCGAGTAAACTGAAAAAATGTTAGCAACGAGAGCTCATTATCAATTCATAAAATTTACTGCATTGGTTGGCAGTCTTGATACGTGTGTACTGTTAAGTTAGCAGTTTGACAAGATGATTTTTCTCGCAAATTCTACTCTCACTTGGTACTGTCGCCCGTGGGTACACCATGAACTCACAACCAGAAACCCATAGAAGGCTCGATGCTTTGACTTATTCAGTGACGTCACTGCCTTTTCTACATTTCTTCTTCTACCAGTCGTTTCCTTTCATTCCGTCCTTCATGTCTCGTTGTTCCGAGTAATATTCATTGCCAGACAACAGGCAAGTACAAGTCATTCGAGTCGAAACGGTAGACCGGTAGGTTCCTGCTGAGGAGGCGTTGCATGCAAACTTTTAACGCCGATCAAGCCTCAGCGCTTGTCATCAGCTGAAAAATTTCCCAGACATTTCGATATCGAAATCAGCAGGAAAAGAGAAACCGATTTCTTGACGCCTAGAATTGATTGTTTAATGTTGTTCTAAAATCGGTATTTCTTTGAACAACGAATTGCAATTTAAATTAATTATTAATTAAATATTGATTCTCTTCCAATATTCTTTTCTCTTTCCAATATTATTTTCTATTCTAATATTCTTTTTTCTTTCCAATATTCTTTTCTCTTTTGAATATTATTTTCTATTCTAATATTATTTTTTCTTTCCAATATTTTTTTCTCTTTCCAATATTATTTTCTATTCTAATATTATTTTTTCTTTTCAATATTCTTTTCTCTTTCCAATATTATTTTTTATTCTAATATTCTTTTTTCTTTCCAATATTTTTTTCTCTTTCCAATATTCTTTCTCTGTCCAATATTTTTTTTCTCTTTCCAATATTCTTTTCTCCTTCCAATATTCTTTTCCCTTTCCAATATTTATTTTATTTCTATCCTTTAAATTAGTATCATCAAATTGATATCGCATTTCATCAAGAAAATTGTCAATCAAATTATCATCGAATTGTTTCTTCTTTCTGCTATTCATCTTAAATTCCAGCTACTTTTTAAATGATTTCAAAAAGCTTGTAACTAAACACTCTGCAACGATTCTATCATAAAAATATCAAAATTGAATTAAAATCAAAAATTGGAAGTTTGAAAGTTTGAAAGATTGAAAGATTGAAAGATTGAAAGATTGAAAGATTGAAAAAATCAACATTGTTTATCAAAAAGCAAGTACTCCAATTTATTTGAACCGCTAAAAATGAGACGCACTTTAAATGAACCAAAAGCTACAAAAAGCGACTTTTCGGTTTGAAAAATTCTTGAAAAAAGTCTTTTTCTGAAAGACTCGAGGACCATGACCATGATGCAGATGATGTCACTCAAATGACGTATACTTTCACTTCCGCAATCCGATTCGTGTGGTCTGCGAAGCTCAGTGAGCCATAAAGTGCAACAATTTATGTATCTCAATGTAGCCAGTGACAAAGAAAACTGGACATATCCATTTTCGTCGATTTGATACTCGATCTTTTATCTGATTTACAACATTATTCAGAGACACATTTATTTGAATTTGAAAAGCACTGAATAAGATGTCGCGAATGCAAATGAAAAATCATAAAAGTGGGATGTGAAATGCTACTCTGCAAAAATTTCGTAAAGGGGAAATTTTACTGTCTTGATAATATGATGCTGGATTGGACTTGAAGGTCAGGCGGACCTGTTAGATTGAACATCCCATTGACTGAGTAGTGCTGGCGCTCACTGACACCTGTTCATTCAGTCGGCACACGTGCTGAAAATGCTAAGTGGTTCGCATAATAGACACGTTCCCAGGTGAGTCAGCACCTCTTTTTTATCTCTGGAATCTCATCAAATGAATCGCTCTATCGCCACTAAAATAGGACAATCGCAATTTAAGATCATCAACTTTTGCCACGATTTTCCCCTGTTTCTTCCCCTTTTTCTTCCCTTGTTCTTTCAATTTTGCTATACTCTGAAATTCGCTTTCTTTCAAACTTCTTTTCTTCGAACTTTCTTCTCTCTTTTTCTTTTCCTATTTATTCCTTTTTCTCTTTTTTTCTTTGTTTCTTTTTCTCTTTCCTTCTCTCTTTTTCTCTCTCTCTCTTTTTTTCCATTTCTTTTTCTCTTTCTTTTTCTCTTTCTTTTTCTCTTTCTTTTTCTCTTTCTCTTTCTTTTTCGCTTTCTTTTCTTTTTCTTTTTCTCTTTCTTTTTCTTTTTCTCTTCCTTTTTCTCTTTCTTTTTCTCTCTCTTTTTCCTTTTCGTTTTATTTTTCCCTTTCTTTTTTCTTCTCTCTCTCTCTTTCTTTTTTTTTCTCTCCATATATCCTTCTCTCTTTATTTGCAGAGGAAATAAAAAACGAGAGCTAGGGAATTTTAATCTTGAATTAAAGAATGTTCAATTCTCAGCAAAATTAAATATTATTTTGAAAACGAAGGTTCACGAACCTTACAACACTTTTTGACTCATCATTAAACGATCTTTATTGTTCTTTCCAA
This sequence comes from Ganaspis sp. Gsp50, assembly GCA_011057455.1. Taxonomy (NCBI): domain Eukaryota; kingdom Metazoa; phylum Arthropoda; class Insecta; order Hymenoptera; family Figitidae; genus Ganaspis; species Ganaspis sp. Gsp50. The sequence goes on along the minus strand of WNHD01000178.1, from coordinate 6,276 downwards.
AAGGTTCGTCATCGAAAACTAAAACCTGATCTCTCGAGAAAAAGATTCGAGTATGTATATAATCGAATTTATTTATTTAAGTATTTATTTATTTAAGTATTTATTTATTTAAGTATTTATTTATTTAGGTATTTATTTATTTATTAAAGTATAAAGTAGTATTTAAGCATAATTTATAATTAATCAAAATAGTAGATGTTGAAGCTTAATTTATAATTATTCATATTATATTATAATAATATTATAATAAAATTCACATGATCCATCTTGTCAGATAGTAGACCTTTGATACCACTTGCAAAAATGTTAAGTAAATGCACCAGTGATCGTCACAGCCCAATTATCAACGTTTAATGGAAAAATGAATGAACAAAAATTCCATTTTTATCAACACTTGTATGATTTGAGTAATTTTTTAGAATTATGGATTTTTTGAGAAACGCTTTTTTAAGCTTATGACATAACTATTTTTCATGGCACATTTTGTCAACAAAATCGTATCACTGTGTACTGAAGGATTATACAAACTCCAGTGTTCGTGGAACGTCACGAATCGACGAATCGTCTTTACGTCATCAAAGGTTGAGCGTAATGATGACGTGAAAGCCATGATGCACATCATTAATTCAATATTTACAGAAAGAATACCGGAAGAGAGTTAACCCGTTACCGCTGACCGTTCAATACTATAATTGGAATAGTGTACTGTTAAAGTGACATAATTCAATGAAAGAGCGAGTCACTTCCGATGTGGGTGTTGAAATCGAAAGTACACACACGAATAAAACTGATTCGATTTATTATTTTACATCTGAATTTTCATTTATTACATATTTCTTACATATCATTTTTACATACCATTTTTACATACCATTTTTACACATACCATTTTTACATACCATTTTTACATACCATTTTTACATACCATTTTTACATACCATTTTTACATACCATTTTTACATACCATTTTCACATACCATTTTCACATATATCATTTTTTTCCATTTTTTTCCATGCTTGCAAATACGAATTTACGGAACAATTAAATGCGGAAATAATTTTATTTAATTATTGTTTTCCATGATTGAAAAATAATGACACTGTTCAGTACAGATGTGAATTACACAAAAATGTGAGACGATAATGTTGGTGCAAAATGGTAATGTAATTACAATTTCTTTGTAATTGTGGTGCAGGAGAGTATTGAACTTTCCAGATATCGAAAACATTAATTTCGCTGTATGCAAAAGAAATTTATCGAGGATGGTAAGAGCAAATGTAGATTTCTCTTGCGGAGAGTCATAAGTCTAATATTCAAATCTACAGGGTGGATCGCAGAAGTTATGAGCTTGGACCGAGCGTAGGTGTTAAAAAGTTGTTTCGGGAAACTCTACTTAAATGTAGCATTTGAAATAAAAAAAAAACATGAAAGAAAATATGAGAGTGAAATGCATAATAAATAAATAACGGATAAGTATTGGAAGTAATGAAAAAGTGAATCATAAACATCAGTACACAAATAATGAATAAGTACTAAAGAAATAAATGATAAAGCTATTAATAATAAGCCCTAAAGAAGTATATTATAAAACAATAATAAGCCCTGAAGAAATAAATTATAAAACAATAATAAGCCCTGAAGAAATAAATTATAAAACAATAATAAGCCCTAAACAAAAAAATAATAAAACAATTACAGTAATAAACAAAAGATTTAAATAAAAAAGAAATCCCATAAAAACATGATTTACATTTGCCCAGATTGATTGATTGATCTCCGCGCAGTACGCTAATAAAAAAATAAATAAAATGTTGGAAATTGTTACTAAAAATGCGGAAAGAATAAAGAAAGAGGCAGAAAATAATAGCAGATTTTATCTGCAACAGCCGGTTCCCAAGATAATTATTATTCAAAAATTAACGACCTGAATTTGATACCAAGTCGTCGCGCCAATAATCGAATTTCAGAAAGGCGGAGGCTTTCGTTCGATCGCAATTTTAACGATCGCTTTGAATTAAAAGTTACTCATAAAATTAATTAGCGCCACCGTCGTGACTACGTAATGAATCCCACTTCCATAACATGTGTTAAACCTTTTACGGACCTAATAAAGCGATGAGACCCTAAACCGCTCACGAGCTGGAACAAATTAATTCCAATTCTTGTTTCTACACGAAACGTATTCAATAACCATATCAATGACTTTTTTTGTCCCCTATAATTTATTCTCTTTCATCTGTCCTTTTCTTATTCGTTCGATTTACATATTTTATTTTTATTTAATTTGTTTTGATCCGTGTGATTTATTCTGTTTCTTGTGATTTTCTTTGTGCGTCTGATTTCCTTTGTTTCGGATTGTTTTCATTGTTTCAGATGGCTTTTTGACTGCTTTAGATTGTTTCATCAGGTTTTGTTTCTTTTGGTTTGTTTTCTTTTATCCGGATTCGATTGTTGTGTTTATTTTTATTTCGTCTAATTTCTTTTCGCTGAATTTTATTTTTCTTTAATTAACTTTCGTTTGTTTAATCGAATTTTGTTTTTTAATCGGTTTTCGTTTGTTTAATCGATTTTCGTTTGTTTAATCAATTTCCGTTTGTTTAATCGGTTTTCGTTTGCTTAATCGGTTTTCGTTCGTTTAATCGGTTTTTGTTTGCTTAATCGGTTTTCGTTTGTTCCACAACTTTTCTTTAGGTTAATCAATGTCCTTTTGTTTCATTTGATTTTCGTTGTTTTATCGGTCGAATTTTAAAACAAATAGATGCAGAACTAGCAGTTTGGTGGTCCAGAGTAGTCACGGACCGAGTTGGGCAGACGCTCCGCCCAGAGTAGGCAGAGTGGGGGAACCGCTACCGTCTAGCAGAACTCACAGTTGCTCTAACACATCCTATTATCACCTTTTTCAGAAAAATGAATTCGCCTTTACGAAATATACAAAAAAATCATTCGCACTAAGCGAAACTTGATACATTAAACTTGCTATGGGAATTCAATTTATTATTTCGCAGTTTATGATTGCCTTAATTAAAAATCTTTCTCTAACCGAATGGCGGTGTCTTTGGTGAGGTTCTTGAATTTATTAGAACACACACACATATATGTGTAGCAATTTGGAACCACATTTTTTAATAATATTGGAAGATACAATACAGTCGCTACTTATCCAGTTCTAAAGGAGCAACGGAATCCGATAAAGGGTTTGAAGTCAAGGCATCGGCATTTTCGCAAATGCATTATGATAATTGTGAAATAATGAATTTATAATTTGCGCAAATGATACATGATGGTTTGCGGCTCAGCACAAAATTATATGGCTCAGCTCTCAAAGAATCTCTGTCTCTCTCGTTTTCTTGTTGGTCCCGTTTTTGTTCGGACACATCGCAGCCTTTTTTGCACCAGTCACTGAAATTATTCTCCTGAAAAAACACGAAAAGGGTGAGAAGTCATCTTTTCTGGGTTACTTTCTTTCCTTGAAATCCAAGTCTAACCATTTTTCAACCTGTACAATCTTTCGCACTTTTTTATCATTGGAATTTTAAGTATTACTGACGATTATCGTTTTTCAAGTCAAATTACTTTTATTTTATTCTCTTCATTTTTCTTGCACTTTTTATCATTCGCTGCAACGTTTAATCTTCTTTGGATCTCTATTTGAATGGGGATCAAATTTTTTTTGCTCGCTCCTTGTATGTTTAATTATATGTTCTTTTGCTCGCTCCTTGTATGTTTAATTATATGTTCTTTTGCTCGCTCTTTGTATGTTTAATTGAATGTTCTTTTGCTCGCTCTTTGTATGTTTAATTGTAAGTTCTTTTGCTCGCTCTTTGTATGTTTAATTCTATGTTTTAAAAAATAGTTCAAAAATGTAAATAATTATTAAATAATAATTGTATAACTTAGAGAAATAATAAACAATTCGTGTGATGATTAATATTCATGGTTTCGAAGCAAGGAACGAAACTTTTATGACTTTTAAACTTTTATACGAAACAGAAATGGAAACACTTAATTATTTGGATTTGAGTGATTTTCCATGTGATTTGTCCGTACGTCAAGATGAGTCTTACAAACAGGTACCGCCTCTATCTTAAGTTGAGTGGATGCTGTGAAGCAGCTTTGTGTTTCTTTATACGTTTACATGTAAGCGAAAAAGCCTGACTCAGTTCACAGAGGAAAGAATAGCAAAGAAGGACGGCCCAAAAGTTAAGCAGGGTGTTTTAGTGTTTTTACTTTTCGGGCATCCGGTTTCGTAATTACATAGGGCTCGCGGCACACAACGAAAACTCCCACTTAAACACTCTTCGAGTATTAAATATTAATGTGCTTTATTTAAATAAAACATCCCAACAAAGACCCCTGATGACCGACCTATCTTCACTTGTATAACAAAAGAAGAACAAAATATTCTTCTGACAAACTGCTAACGAGGGTTTATAACTTTTGAATCGTTCGTGTTTCCTTATCTTTTTTATTTATCCTTTTTTCATTTGCTTTTTTCATGCTTAAAAAACTTTGTTTTGTAGACTTTTTGTTTACATTTTATTTTTACATTTTATTCTTACAAAATTTTGAATAATAACAAACAAAAGAGACAAAAAAACAATGCTTTCCTATGAGGAAGCAAAAAAAAAACTTTGAATTGTTGAGTAATAATTTTAATTACAATTTGCGAAAAAAAAACTTTGAATTGTTGAGTAAAAATTTTAATTACAATTTTAATTTTTACACTGCATAGATTCTTCTCGAAAAGAAACGGATGTCAATTTCAAACTGCGAAATGACTTTCACTGTCAACTCGAGAGGAGAAACTGGCAAAACAAATACGAATGATTTTTCTCAATTTGAAGGGCGTTCAGAAGCAAAAAAGAGAAACTCACAAGATGATTGGGTTTTTAAAATAATTTTTCGAATTTATAATTTCTTCCTCTATTTGTCCAGAATTTTTAGCTCTTGTTTTTCAACTCGAGTTTCAAGAACAATTTAAATTAAGGAAAGAAAAACAGAGTCAAAATACGGAAATGAATGGATATAATCGGAGAAAGCTGATTGAGAAAATCGCTATACAAGTCCTCCATTGAAGTTTCCTTTTGCTCGAGTTTGGCACCTAATGATTGAGCCAACTAGACGGTAAACAGAATTTCTCCATTGCGTTCTTTTCATTCTTCATATAGATTTACAACACCAACTTGACAAATTGTAGGCACTCTCAAATGTCGAAGGAAACCGTGTAAACGCAATTCCAGAGACGTAATCAATTCCACCATAACGAGAATTCACTATACAGTTAATTAAGATACGTGTAATTTTCTTGATAACGATTCTTTTTCATCGCACGAGAAACGCTTTTTCAAAATACCTGGAAAGTATTAAATTAATTATAAATTAATATCGCCAAGGATAAATTATTTCTCTTATCATTAGGTAACACTTGTTAATTGATAAAAGTCTCGTAGCTCCTTGAAACCTGATTTAATTAAATTATCATTAAATACATTCGGTTCTATATTTGTTATAGTTTTAAATATATTTTTAGTTCTTTTTTTTGTTATGTTAACTTTTTTCATTATTTTCGTTCTTTTTTTTCTCTCTTTTGTTTCTCTCTTTTGTTTCTCTCTTTGATTCTCTCTTTTGTTTCTCTCTTTTTGCTTCCTCATAGGGAAGCATTGTTTTCGATCCGATTATTGATTTTCCAAAAATAGTCTAAATCAACTCAATTTCATCCAAAAAGCATAAATACGAAGTTTTAGGCCAATGTCCAGATGTATGTGAGTGTGTGTGTGTGTGTGGTCGGTTTTTTGTGGACTCTCTATCTCGAGAACGCTTTAACCGATTTAAATGAAACTTGGCACAGTTATTACACTCATAAAAATGAAGAAATTGACACAAGGAATTTTAGAAATACTCAAACAAAAAATTTTGAAAACACTTTTTCCTTTAAAAATACGGTTATTTTAATAAATTTTTTTTCCTGATTAAAAATTGAAGTAAGTAATAAAAAAACTTTATTCCTTGCATCTAGACGAATCGATAGATCTATATAAAGTCTATATTTGACTAAGAATTGATAGAATAAATGACAATTTTGTCTCATTTTTGACATTGAAAATTCGATTATTCTAAAATTTGACAGGGATCCGGAAACTTTTTTTAAATTGTTCCCTTTGCATTCGATTCCCCAGAAAAAAACCACCCCATTCTCAGTATTATAACATTTTGGACACTCGTCTGGATCAATTAGCAATTTAAAAAACAGTTCATTCATTTTTTTCATTTTTTAA